>APFE030837109.1:58796-116810 GCA_000404065.3 Pinus taeda
TTGATTTTTTATTTTATTCTTTATTTTAATTTTAATTAATTTATTTTATTTTATTTTTATTAATTTATTTAATTTTTTACCCCTTAATAAAATATTAATTAAGATTGTAATTTCTCTAATATTTTTATATAGGGTTACTCTTTGATTTTGAATTTGAAACTAATCCATGTATTTTAATATATATTCATATTTCCTTTCAGCTTATATTTAAAATAGAATTAACTATTTATAGATTATTCGTTTTTAACTTTTACAATTAACTAATATTTATAAACTATTTGATAACTAATTAATTTATTCATGTATTTACTTAATTTAAATTACGGAATTAAATGTCCCTTTAACTTATAATTGATTTAAAATATAATTAACTTATTTCTATTACTTGAATTATTTTATGATTATAATCTATTAACTTGCTTACATTTATAATTATAAAATTATCCATTTAGGTTTGTAAGGAAATTAATAACTAATTTTGCTTATTTAGTCAATTATGCCCTTCATAGTCTAGCTAGTTGTTTCCTAGTCAAATCTAGCTGTTACCTTTTTAGCCGTTACCTGATCTGGAAATTTGGTCATGGGATATGTTGCCTGATCTATTTATATTGCATAACAAGTTCTGCTCATTCAACTTGTCCTGACGATGAACCACACTGGTTGATTCAAAACGTGTCGACTAAAATATCTCTATGTGATTTTTCGGCGAAGGTTCTTCTCTAATTTGAATTCAATATTATTTTAATTAAAATATTAATAAAAAAAATTAAAATAAAACATAACAAAATGATAATTATTATATATAAATTTATTCAACTAATATTTAACGGCTAATTGCTAATAGTTATTCCCTAATGGCTAACTTTGGAACCAGACGCGTATTTTCTATTTAAACATTTTGATTAATTGATTTTTTTTCACATTTTTCCTAAGGATGAACCACATTAGATGGTTCGAAACGTCAACCAAGAAGTTATGATGTGAGTAATATGAAATACATTATCAAAATTAGTATGGATCACAAAAGTCTAAAATAAAAAAGCAAGGACTCTTTACCTATTTTTCGTAAATGTCCTAGGCACTGACCTCCTTTTAGCAAGAGGTTGTCCCTAGGGTTACAACAAAGCTACTTATTTTTTTCTAGCCCAACCAATCCTTCTGAGTAGTATTTATTGCTTGAATCATGTAGTAGATCAAAACCCTCATGCTGATATGGATACTATATTTGATTTTTCATATCCTTCTGACATTTTCTCAACATGCTATTTTAATCAGTTTTCTAGGTTTACAGGGCCCACAATTGTCTTGGTTCTACAAGCTTTCATATTACTAGTCTAATATGGAATTGAACAGAAAGGGAATTGATTGAGAATCAATAATATTGTATGATAAGCCACCAATATAATCATAACATTGGGTCTAACTACTGTCCTTCCAATAATAATTTTCCTGTTGGTATATTAGATGATAGTTGTTTTATATTGATTGATCTTGTTGAACCCATTGATCCTTGTGATTTACCATCCCATTGTTTAGATACTTGTCAAATAGTCGAGGCACTTCAATCTTTGTTGATGGTTCTGTTAGTTCCTCCCCATTTTGACAAAGCTTCTAAATGAGACGAAGTTATCTTTTCCTTGCAAGATTCTCCTCATGATCCAGATGCGTTAATTGAAATTTCATTGTCCCAATATTTTCTATGATTGGATGGAAAAGTCCTAGTTAGAAAACCCTATTGTTAATAAAAAGTTTAGATCCTTCTTGATTTTTCTAAGGAGGACGACATAGATGTAGATACATTCACAAGACGTTTTCATGGTTTGTTTGATTGTTCTTATAATTGGAAAAGTAAGGTTGCAGGTTGGTTATGGTTAGTCGTATGGCACATATTTTTACATCTAGCAAAGACCTTCTATCTTTTGTGCAAGTTATGCAAGTTCTGATATTCTCTTTTCCACATTGTTTTATATCTATTTTAATCAATTGTATCTCTGTGATTGTAGGCGGGGAATAATTACTGTGGCTACAATGGAAATTTCATTACACTTAGCTCTGGCCTTCTAGCTAGTTAGGTTAGGTTTAGGTTTAGTTGCATTCTAGTTTCCCTTTTTCACTCATCACACACTTTCTCTCCTTTAGTCTTTCCTTTTTTTTTCTTACTTTGTCTCGCATATTTCTTTTTAGTTTAGATCTATATTGGCTTTGTTATTTTAGTCTTGTTTCCTTGTTTAGTCTTATCTTTTCTTCCATGTTTTGCTTAATAAGACCTTGCATGAAAGATAGTCCTTTTGGCTCAAAACACAATGTGGCAAAGCTTAAAAAGGGAAATTGTGATGACAAACAACTCTTGACTAATTGGTTATCCTCTTCCCTATTTAGGTTTATAGTCTCTAAATTCAATTATTTATGAAAGGAAAATACAATCCATTTGAATCAAAACCCATAAGAAGAACCATGACACCTATATCTATTCTAGGATCCTCTTTCCCTCACTCGGTGTGCTAATTGAATAGTGTTCTATTGTTCATCCAATCAAGTAGAAAATTCAAAGGAAAAAATCGATAGTGAGTGAATCAATATCAGAGGATATATAATTGTTTCTAAAGGAACAAACTCTCATGCTCTCAATAATTCAGGATCCCTCTTCCACCCCAGTGAATAAATAAGTTTCTAAGAACATTAAAATAAATAAACAAATAAAGGGTGAAAGAAGAGAAATTATTCCTGCATAGAGAGGTGAAGCAAGAAGCTTCATTGGGGTAGTGAACAAGCTTGTTGACAGCGAAGTAATGCTTGTGTTCATGTAGTGACTCCGTCAGTGTATTGAACAAGCTCACTGGCAATGAAGCAACACCAATCATGAAAACTAATACTTTGATCTTAAACCCACAACTACATATTACCCTTCTCCCATATCAAAATAAGTGTGATATAGCAAGCTTTCTAAATATGTTTAACTAAGGAAAGGAATAGAGGAGCCTATATATATAATTGTGTCATATGGGGAAGCCAAGCTAATTCACACAATGAATCAATACTTCCTAAAGGACTAAGACAATGAATCAATACTTCCTTCTCCAAGTTTTGATGTTGTGTCAAACACCATCCAAAAGTTTTCCAACACTTGAATTTTGGAGCCTACTGAGGATCTTGCTCCATGGTCAATTCATGATTGATTAATGGTTTGTGATGTGTTTAAGTTTTCTTATAAAAATGTGATTTTCAAAATCACTTTCTCACACATTTTCAACCGTTGATGAACTCACAAGTGCACCTTTCTTCAACAAACTTAGACAAGCCTTGCACAGTTCTTCAGAGTAAATCTTGCGCAACCTCTAGGAATAGAGCTTGTGTAGTCTCTAGGAATAGGGATTGCACAATGCCTAGTCATAATGCTTGTGCAATAACTATTGATAGTGACTGTGTAATCCATAAGGAAAGTTCACTAGGTAGCCTATGCTAGCAATCAATTCATAGCATTGTTTGACTGTCTCTCTCACTTTGGTTGCAATTGTACTTCTATTTCGGTGAGTTTTCCCAACCATCGCTTCCATGCACCTTTTCTTTCATTAGTGTCACTTTCATGTTTATGACATTTTATTTTTATTTCTTTCACTTAAAAAGTGGCATTTTCATGTTATCATTTCTCTAGCATTTGTTGCTTTCAATTTCTTTATCTTTTGCGAGTGTCATTTTCACTTTTTCTTACGGTCACAAGTGTTGCTTCTAATCATTTCCACTCATATATGTGTCACACATTTGCACATATCTAGTGAACTCCTCTAAATTATATGGTCCTACATATCATAATAATATGTCCTAGACACATTCCTATAAATTAGCACACTTTCTAGCCCCAGTTGACCCTTGTGTCGCAACTTGTATTCTAAGTGTCACAATGTGACGTTTCAACTATCACACTTCGAATAAGTGTCACTTTGTCATCATCTCAAGCTGTGATTTCTAATCATGATTTCTATCTATCCCCTATCTTTTATTTATGGAATTCATGTGTGTATTATGTGTTTTGGACTTGTTCATATGTCTCTTTCCTCTTATACTCCAATTATCCCACACACAGTCATTTTGAATCTATTTTTGGTCCTCCTACCTAGTGCAAGTTATGAAAGCTTTAATTATTCACCATGTGATGAGCATGCCAGATCCATGAGCCTCATTTATGAAAAAATTCCCTCCTATACTTGTGCACTAAGTCTTTCTCAAGGTCGACTCCTATGATTGTGCATTGAGAACCTTCAAAGCATGGTCAGTAACCCTTGTTGCTTGTATTGACTCATTTAAATGATAATTAATCAATTATACCTTTCATAGAATAAGGATCACTTCTATTTGACAACAAGTACCTCTTTCACCACCTTACAAACGAAAATTGTTCTATACAAAGGCCTTACCGCTTTCAAAATGTAGTCAACACCTTCAAGGAAAAGTGACCTAAATATCTGGTGCCTACTTCAATTAAATATGCAACCTTGTATTCTAGTGATCCTCTTCTAAAAATGGCACAATTATAGTGGATATTCAGTCCACCTCTATCTCACTACAAACTTCAACTATGCTAGCATAGGATTCTTCCCCTTAAGCACTTTGCATGTCGAAGTTGTAGTGCCTGGTCTTACCTTCTCTTCTAACTAGAACCCCTCACTTCACCATTCCTTGTTATACTTGCCTCCTTAATGCATGTCGTAGTTCTAGTTGACAGTGCAACCTATCTTGGACCAATTCTGAAAAGAATTATGCAGCATACTAAGTATTCCCTTCCTTCATAGTGAATTTCTTAGTCTCAATTAGTAAGCCATCAAACCCTGTCAACTAGACTTCCCCACTATTCCATCCTCTTGTCTTACTTGGCCTCCTTTTCACATGTTGTAGTTATAATCCATAGTGATACCTTTCCTTAGTCGTTGTGAATCCAAACTACACAGTCATGTTCTTCCTCTCCCTTGAACTCTCTACACTACGCAATTTTAGTTAGAAAGCTCGTCACAGTGTCTCTTGTACTTTCCTATTGCATTGGACCCTAAAGCACCCCTCCTTATAGTACATGGCATAGTTCTATTTGATAGTGGTGCCTTCCTATTGAGGCAAATTAATTACTTAACATTTAATAGTCAGCCTGGGGGTTTCGTAAAACTTTTGAAGCATGCGTGCACTGTGTATGCTAGAAATTAACTTCCAATTTAGATCAATCTAACTACGTACCCAAATAACGACAAATCAAATTCACATATTCTAATTCAACAATCAATTGAATACAAATTATAGTACAATTATATTACAACACGCAGAATTGAAATATTAATCTATCACACTTGCAGGAATTGAAATCTTAATTTACCATATTTGTAGAAATTGAAATCTACCATACTTGTAGGAATTGAAGTTGCATGAAATGAAATCTACTCCAAGGGATCATGTGTGAATTATCAAATCATGATCCTATGAAATTAATAATCAAAACCACATGACATGAAATGAAAGAAAAAACAATCACTAGGATCTCTATGTGACCTTTACGTGTTCCTTGCGAAAAACACATAAAGTGGTAATGAGTGTTTAATCTATGAAAGCAATAAAAACAATCATTCTTAACCTCTCACATATGGAAAGATGTGAAAGAAAATAAAAACAATCACCCTTAACCTCTCAGACAGGAAAATTTATGAAAGTAATAAAACTTAATCTATGAAAACAATAAATTTTAATCTATGAAAAACAATAAATCTCACACATTATAGGTGTCAAATCCAAAAGCATGAGAGATGGCGAGTTGAGAGTCTCCCAGTGCAACAATTACCAATCAAGGTGAACATCACTCATGAGCATGGTTCTATATCTAAATTCCATTCAAAACATGACTAATCTTAACTTTCCACCTGAGTATCTCCAACTTTAAACATGCCTTTGAAAGGAGAAGAATCTCCTATTTATACAAGAACATAAGAAGCTACCTCATTAGTGGAGGTCCATTATTCTCTCCCTAGATCACTATAAAATATCATAGAGTTACAACTCAAATTGGTAAGGATGAGACACATATCCTCTTTGACCTTTATCCAAATCTTCTTCCATATCCTAAAGGGAATTCGAATTTGAACATTGGAGGCCACATAAGTCTTGAAAGCTTCCAAATGACCTACACATTTCATGAAACTCAAGCCACATTTAAGTATTAGCAAGTATATATCATTTTTCTAAGTTTTAATCATAAATTCACTTAAAATACTAGAAATCATTAGCTTTCAGAAAACATAAATGGAACCCATATAATTATGAAATGGAGGCTAATGAAAGGTTATATGATCATGGAGTTAAGACATGTAAGTGAAATGGTGGTGATAAAGGTGAAATTGGATGATATTTTGAATAAATTTTGGAGGCTCTACATACCCCCCAACTGATGTTATTGCATGTCCTCATGTAATCTAATGCATTTCTTAATCATGATTTGCTTTTAAATGAGATTGGCTTATATCAATTGTCCTTAAAATTTGCATTTGAAAATTTCATTTCTTTTTGCAAAGTATTCCTTACCATACATTGAATTGCAACATGTTTGGTTGGTTCTTGTGTGAAAACCAAATCTTAATTGGTATTGGTTCTTGTGTATCCATACCTAGTTTCTTTTTTTTGCAGCAAGATTCATTGAACATATTTAAGAATGCATCTCTAAATCAACCATATAATATGCTCATCATTTTAGGAATTTATTCGCAAATCACATATCTTTTGAACCATAATGCAATCATAATTGATTAGGACATGTATATTACAATGAAATGAAGTGAAATGGAATGAAGTGATATGGATGTGATAATAAATGGATGTCCTCCCCCCCACCCCCCCAACTAATGGTGTTTACATTTTTTTTTTCAAATGAGAAAGGAAATATGGTGAAGTGTTTTCCAAAAATTATAATTTCAATATTCAAGCTATTCTATGATTGAAAGGTATAAAAGAACATACCTTTACTTACCTAGGAAGTGGACAAACTGTGCATATGTAGAGAAGTTGTAGTTGTTGTTGGATCATGGAATAGAATGTAGAATTTCATCTGCTTCTTGGTTGCATAAATGGTGGATGAGGTGGTGGAAGTGGATTCTTTATTTGTACTACTAAATTTGTTGTATCTGTGAAAAAATGTTGAAATGATATAGTCCTCACCTTTTACAAAACTCGATGGTACAATTATAGTCATGAAAATAAATGTGTTGTTGTCGAGCATGAAGAGAAGTCATTGGATTATCATCCATTGATGAATTTCATTAACCAATGCGAGGAAAACTCACCATTAATGTCAACGAGTGCTAAGGTACCTAAGTACATCTTGCAAAGTACAAATAGATGAGTTGATGTCAAGCCACTTGCAAGATCCAACGATCAAGGGACATTGATGTATTCCCATGATTTCCGATGAGAGAACTTGTCATTGATGCATACAAGCCTCAAGGTACTAATAAGGACTCTAGCCTTGAACCTAGATAATGTGTTGATATCGATAGGCCAAGACTTGTTAGAAGGGAGACATAGATGAATCCCTCATCATCTAACATGAGTATGGAATAATGGTTTTGGAAGGAGTATGGATGGAAAATTTGCATCAAGCAGGATTTATTTAACGGGAAGGAAAATGAAAAGAGGGTAAACAAGTGAACGGAAATCAAAAGGAAAAATCAACATGTAAGCGAGCTAAATGTATCTATTAATGGGTTAATGAATGGAAATTATGGAAAATGTAAGTGGAAGACATGAGACACCTGCAAGGAAAATGGTGATGACGATGCTAAGAGAAAATGCTCAACTAGCTCATGAGTTTGGAGAGGAAAAATGATGCCATTTATGGATGATAGAAATGGATTCAATTGGTTCATGATTCTTGAAATTGGTCGTAGAAAGCTAATCATGCACAAATTGACCTTCTTCAATTATTCAATTTTCCTAGAACCTGAAAACAAACATGGAACTAATATGGCAATAAAACATAAGTTTTTTCAAAGAGAAGTAATCAATTTCTCGAGGTACATAAGAAAAATTTGCATAATTAACAAGTTCATGGCATGTCGTCGTTTCAAATGGTTATTCCAATTTCATAATTGCGATAATAAATATGATTTCTATAAAAAATGATGATATACACAGGTAAACAATTTCCTCCATTTATGTTTGAATCATAACATTTCATAAAGATAAAGAATATTATTTGTGAATGCTTGATGATTCCTGCTAAACAATCCTCAACAAAAATTGCATCAATCCATCCTACAGATAAAATACCTTTATACTTCTTCTTCTTTCCTGCATCATGCTTGAAAACATAATCATTAGACAAATACAATGATAAATTGTGATCATGAATTTCTGATTAGAATGCATTGTTGACAAATAGATCATTGAGTTAAATAAAGAGTTGTAGAATTGTTTTTCAACTGCAAAATTGTTGTTGAGCTACAAAATTGCACAGTTTCTGTAGCTAAAATCGTGAATAGACAGTTAAGTACACACAGCTATGTACTTTTGTTATGATTCCAATCTTCAAATTAATCAATACCTCTTCTAGAAAAATTAGCAAATAGAACAATTTATTTTTTAAAAGGTAAGGTAATTCTAACCCGCTTATTTTTACCTATAAACTTTCTTTGGCTGAATAGTGGCAGAGAGATTTTCAGTTGTTGATGTCGTAGCCTTGTTTGTTGTTCTTGTCTGTACTTGTACGTAGTGACTGTTATGAACACGTAAACCATGATTCTGGTTAAATATCAATAGCTGACAACAATGTAAAATTACCTAAAAAATGGTCAGTTTTGCCAAGTTCCTAATTGCCTTGTTATCAGTATTGAATGATTCACATAGATTCTTGATCGACTAAACAATTGGAACAATGATTACACAACAATAGATAATATCTATAAGAAAAAATGCATGCTCCTATCTAAATCAATCTTTTGTAGAAGGTCCAGTCTCATCAATAAATATGCTTGTAATGTTAGAGATTACTGATAGGCTTCATGGTCAACATTGTGTTGGGGTTTTTCAATATTAGCCTTTACCTTACTATCTTCCTCTCCAATATCGATGTTACTGAGACTATCAACACAAGCCTAAAGTCTTTACGCTTGGCAGAGGCCATGTCCTTTGATAATTGAAATTTCTTAATTTGACCAAATTTCTTGAGTTCCTCTTTAACTCGCTCTTCATCCCAAGATGTGAGCAATCCACCAAGGAAAACATACTTAACCTGTGTCATTTGTTCCTCATCAAGCTAAATGGAAGACTCAGCAAATGCAACCTTTGCACTCCTGTGACAACATCTCGCTTTTCAAGATGCTTGTACGTAGTCATAGCAGATTGGTGATTTGTGAACTCTAAGAAATATGGCACTACTCAGCATCTCTGTGGTGGATCTACCTCCAGTAGATCATGAAAATCAAATCTATTGCATGGCCACAACTGAAGCATGTACATTTAATTGAAAACCATTTTTCTCATGTAATCTGGGAAATAAGACTTCAGAGAACCCCGAAAATATCTCAAACAGTTACGAATTTTGAGGAAATCACTCAAGCTAATCATAATTCACCCCGTTCTAAGAAAAACCCATGTTTTATGTTTCTAAGATTCGTTTCCATTGGGTCACAAAATGCATTTTAAAAATGACGTTTTAAAAGTTGTTACGCATTCTCAAAAATGCTCAAGTAACAAAATTACTTGTTGGATCGTTCATGTCCACTACCAAGCATCGATAAGGAGAGCATTAAATGAGGAACCATGAGAGATGTAAGTAATCTTGATAAATATCAAGAAAATTTATTTAGTCAAAATATGAAGAGGGATTTTGTATACCTTCCAGACTAGAATTAAATAGTGGTTGTTGCTTCTCCTGTGAGAAAATTTCCAACCTTAAGTTGCTTTGGATTTCTTCTCTTTATGAAATAGGTTCTGAAACTGATGATGGCTTGGAACAGCTGGAATCAGTATGAAATCCTAAAATCAATTCTAATGAATTGCAATTTGTCCAATGGTGTTTGATGGGGAAATTGGGTTGAATGTTACATTCTGCACTAGAGCATTGAAGGTGCTACCAGTAAAAGGAGTGGTTGATTTTTGGAAGTAATCCAGGTTCCGGAAATATATATTGGAATTCATGGGAACTTTGTTGTAGCTTGTTCTCGAAGGTCCCAATTTTTTCAAATGGTCAGAATATTGTTTGCTCTCTTCAGTGTCGTTGTGCTCGATTGAAGTTGAGATGGGCTGGTTCTCAATCACCTTTTCATCAATGGTTTCCATTGGTACAACATTGGAGCTTTATTCTAATCTCCTTCTAATTTCTAGCACTAAAATTTTTGTTGTATATTCGACAAAGAACCCAACTGTCCAATCTTAAGATGCCTTTCTTCCTTGTTTAATGGATGAGGAGTTGTAATTGGATTTAGAATCTGGAAAATATAGGGAGATTTCCAAAGGATTTGGCTTCACATACAAGAAATTGAATGTCAAAAAAATAGGGAGAACCAAGGGAGACCTCAAATGCCCAACAAGAAATAAAAATTTCATTCCCATTATATAATAATTTTGATCCCCAATTTAAGCTAATAATATATATTTATTAATCTATATATATATTTTATTAACAAATATGAATTTTGATTTTTTTAAGCTAATGCATTTGACTTCTTTTATAGGTCACACGAGAACTTTCTTAATTTGTCAATTCTTTGAAATGAAAAACAGAAGAGAAATGATTTGGAATTTTCATTCTTATTCAAAAACAAATTTTATTTTGCTTTTACTTTTTTTTTTTTTTTAATGAAAATCTAACATATTATTTATTATTTCAAATCAACAAGATTTTTATTGAAAAATATTTTTATGAGGCTAATGAAAAAGAAATGCTAGAAAAAAAATAAAAATCTAAAGATTTTAAAGTCTAAAAAAATAAAATAAAATGCAATCAAGAACTTTAAAAAAATGCAATAAAGAACTAAAAAAATGTAATCAAGCTTGATTTTATTTTTCCTAGTTTATCTACTTGAAAATTTTTATTTTTATTTTTTATTATTTTAAGTATATGAATTTTTCCAATGGAGCCATTTACGGGTTAGACTTTCTAAAATGTTCACATCCAAATTTGTAAAATGTACCTGATTTTGTATGAGGACATGAGAAATCATTTTGACCTTTAGATTTGCCTCAAATGTCTCTTAAAGGATGAATGAATGTCGTGGAACAATTTCATTTTGATACCATTCCTCAATGTAGTCCTTGTGCTCCAAAGAATGTTTGATCTGCATTCTAGATCCTTTATCCATAAATGGTTCGTATCAATTTGTTTATTTTCATTTTTATAAAATGATATCTAGCTAAATTATTTATACATCTACATGCTTTAATCACACATCTAGGAAAAACTGAAAAATGAACTATAGACTAAAAGCTAGTTCCTATGCAGACTTCCCCAGCAATGGTGCCAAAATGTTGAGACAAATTAATTACCTATCAGTTAATTGTCAACCTAGGGGTTTCATAAAACTTTCAAACCATGTGTGCATTGTATATGTTACAAATTAACTTCCAATTTAGATCAATCTAACTACGAAACCAAATAATGACAAACCAAATTCACCTATTCTAATTCAACAATCAATTCAAAATAAATTATATTACAATTATAGTACATCACACAAAATTGAAATCTTAATCTATCACACTTGTAGGAATTGAAATCTTAATCTAGCACACTTGTAGGAATTGAAATTGCATGAAATGAAATCTACTCTAAGGGATCATGTGTGCATTATCAAATCAGCATCCTATCAAATGAATAATCAAAACCACATGACATGAAATGAAAGAAAAACAATCACTAGGATCCCTACGCGACCTTTATGTACTGCTTTCAAAAAACAGATAAAGTGGTAATTGTTGAAAAGTGTGCAACAAGAAATGCTTGTTGAGAATGAAACGAGATGATGGAGCTTAGTGGAAAGGAGTCGCCTTCACTAAGTGGGCCCGCAGGCTATTTTTGGCGCAAGTCTATTTTTAGACTATGTCTATTTTTAGACATATGGATCATGTCTATGGAATTCAGGTTGTTGTTTATGGATGATTGATCAAGTTGGAAAAAATAGATGGACTTCTATTTTTAGATCACAGCGGAGTGACTGCTCAGTCTAAATATAGAACAGTCAAATATTATTAGCTCATAATAATATTTAGACTATAAACTTTGTCTTATTCTCTTGGAGCACTTCAGGATGAGCTACGGATGTGGTACATGCAGATCCCAGAAGGAAATACGTGGTTACCTATGGGATGACTAATATTTGCATGCAGGACTTCAGTTAGAACTCATGTGAGTTGAGTTTAGTGGACTGGAGGTGCAGTTGATGGAGTTGTGTTCAGTTTAGCTTTGTTAAACTGGTTGTATTTAGTCTAACTGGAAAATAGACTAGAGATGAGTTGGGTGAATTAGTTATTAATTAATTCACAAGTTATTAACTCATAATGCAACTATAGAATACATCAATTAACTCAGTTGCATGTCAGTGCATGTTCAGTTCAGCAAGGACAGGTGTTAGAGGATCAAATTGCTATCAGTTGTGACTATAGTTGTGCATGATGATTTGCACAATCAGAGGGATTGAGTATTTCCAATGAGGTTTGCGTGGTATATCCAAGGGAAATACGAATTTGGATCGGCCATTCATCAGTATTGTCTTGCAGGATTGCGCAGTTGAGGCAGGCAAGCAGCGAAGGAGATTTGAGCCAGTGATTGATTCGGATCTGAGCTGTATTGTGTGTAACAGAGGTGGAGATACTTGTGAGAAGTATTATGCTGTGTAATGTTACATGACTCAATCATTAATATACAGATAGTTGGGGTTTTTAGCGAGATGCTTTCCCCGGGATACATACTGTGTTAATGTGTGAATGCTCTTGATGTTTTATTGTTTTTGATGCTGCTATATTGATGATCAATGTAGAGGAGCTTATGTATTGTGTATGTTTTCCGCAATAGTACATGATCAGGATAATATCCATTGAATATGTGTTAAATTATTCAAAATTTCTACAGTAATGAGTGTTTAATATATGAAAGCAATAAAGACAATCATTCTTAACCTCTCAAACAAGGAAAGATGTGAAAGAAAATAAAAACAATCACTCTTAATCTCTCACACAGGAAAATATATGAAAGTAAAAAACTTAATCTATGAAAACAATAAATCTCACACATTATAGGTGGCCAACGAAAAATCATGAGAGATGGAAAGTTGAGAGGCTCCCACTGCAAGCATTACCAATCAAGTTGAACATCACTCACATTCATGGTGCTAAATCTAAATTCCATTCAAAACATGAGTAATCTTAACTTTGCACCTGAGTATCTCCAACTTTACACATGCCTTTGAAAGGATAAGGCTCCCCTATTTATACAAGAACATAAGAAGCTACCTCATTAATGGAGGTCCATTATTCTCTCCCTAGATCCCTAGAAAATATCATAGAGTTACAACTCAAATAGGTAATGATGAGACACATATAGAGTTACAAATAAAATAGGTAATGATGAGACACATATAGAGTTACAACTCAAATAGGTAATGATGAGACATATATCCTATTTGATCTTTATCCATATCTTCTTCTATGTCTTGAAGGGAATTCGAATTTGAGCATTGGAGGCCACATAAGGGTGCCTTGGAAGCTTCCAAATGACCTACACATGTCATGAAACTCAATCCACTTTTAATTATTAGCAAGTATATTTCATTTTTCTAAGTTTTAAATTTGATTAAAATACTAGAAATCATTAGCTTTTGTTAAACAAAAATGGAACCCATATAATTATGAAAATGGAGGCTAATGAAAGGTTATATGGTCATGGAGTTGCGACATGTGAGTGAAATGGCACCGATAAAGGTGAATTTGGATGATATTTTGAATACATTTTGGAGTCTCTACACTTCCTCAGTCACTATTGAGCTCAAATGCAATCCCCAACAAGTCCTTCCTTCTTAGTCCTTTCACAAGCCCATCACAAGCACATTCTTCCATGCACAAAGTAGGGATAGAATATATGGTTTTTCAAAATTATCTTTCCTTGTAACGAGTGAACTTCGTTGGCAGGTGTATCTCATCAACAAGGCACAATAATTCTCAAGGAAGATGTCAAGGAGAAGAAAAAATAAGAACTATCACGAATACATGAAGAGATCTTGGACCATGATATAATGAAGACATTTCATGATGATAGAGAGGGCCCCAATACTACTCCAAGACCCTTTGGAGGGTGAAGATGAAGCATTAACCAGATCTATCACCAAGAATGGAAGACACAACAGCAAGGATAGAAGCTTGGTATTGCCACATCACCATGAATTTCCATGTCATCAATGCCAAGTCATGGATTATACAAGGCTCATCACAATTTCATATGTGCCAATGTGTCTTGAAACATGATGTTGAATGTAATTATGTACTATCAAAAGGAAATCCAAGGGTCACATGTGGACCAAAGAGTCAATATAATTTCAAAGGTCACTTAGGAGTCATTGAGTCATGAAGTTAACTCAAGAGTCATAGGAGATATGAAAGGTCATTTATAAAAGAAACCTCATAACTCAAGTAAAGGGATTTTGGAGGATTAGGATTCTGAGAGCTAACCTTGGCTTCTCTAGCTTGGCATAGGAGATAATATCATTCTTTGGAGAAGCAAGAACTAATTCAATGCTTCACTATTGGAGCTAGTGTCTCACCATTAGAATTGTGCAATTGCATCTTTCACTTAATAATCAAAAGCTTGTTCAGCCAACACATTTTCATGCATCTATTGTGAATATTGTAAGACTATTCTTTGGATGTTTGATGTATATGTTATATTCATATGTACTAAACAAACTGAACTGCTTCATTTTCTTTGGTGATTATCTCATTGAATGTGCGTTTTATTTTCTTTAATGATCGTTGTTTCTATGTGAACTATTTCACTAGATAACTAATGATTCTTTCCTTATTGTCATGTGTCTCTCTTAGGATAGTACTATTAATTTTCTTTTAGACGCTTACTCTTGTCTCCCCTTTCGTGAAAAGTATCCTTTTACACATTTCAATTGGTGTTTCATAATGTCAACTTACTTGTTGGTTTTAAAGGTTATGTTCACACTCTCTTATGTTATTCATTGTAGCTAAGGATAACCTTGAGTTTTGGTGGACGAGGTGATACTCTTGATGGGAATCCTACTCCAAATAGTTTTAGGTCTATTTGGGACTTCACATTAGGGACACCCCCTATATGTTGGCAGTATCCAACATCATCAACACATTCTTGTTAATAAAATTGGAAGTAGATCATTCATGACCAAGCTTGCTTTGATTTCGCTAATATTATAAGTCTTTCAATGGTTTACATTGTTACATGGAATCCCATGTTTCTATGTATTTTCTGTGGACCATATGTACTAGATTTTTATCCTTTCTCCAAATTTTTCATACCTTTGTGATAAGTTTCTTAGTGATAGATTTGAAAATACATGTACAAGATATAAAATGAGGAGTGTTTGTTTGTATGCAGCTTGGAAGTTGTTCTAGTATGTTATGGATAAATTCACTTCCCTTTGGTTGTTTTACTTTCCTATCACATCTATGATTACACCAAACCATCAAAATAACTTTTATGTTATATATACAGTTATTAATGATGTATATTTCATCCAGTGAGAAAGAATAACTCATTGGAATTAAATTCACAATATAAATATCTACACTTCTTATAGGTTCCAAGCTAGGGACAAACCCCTCCAAGGGGGAACCCCAGAAAATTCTCTTCTTATAGAATCAAATCAAAGTGAGATATCCAAGACCCATAACCACATTAAACTTCACCCTTTAGACACCAATCCAAACCCTCTTATTTTCAAATCAAATCCATCATCAACATACTAGCAACAAGAGATGTACCAAGGTAGAACATCCACAAATTCTAGCTCAAAAAGAAATCCTCTCTTTCAAACTTTTGCTCTCTACTTCTTCTCTACCTTCTCTGTGATATTTCAGACCACAATCCATCAAGTGTCTGTGTGTGTCCAAATGAGCTCCATCTTCCCTCTATTTATATTTTCTAGAGGGGGGTGTGAGTAGACATGTTCATTGGGGTAGGGTCAACTTGACATGTAGGTCAACTTTGCACCTAGAGGGGTTTCTAACCCAAAATTACATATTTAAAAAATTATTTTTCATTTTTCCTTACAATAGATCCAAATAGGACTTTGACTCTTTTGACTCAAAATATTAGAAGAATGAAGAACATGCTTGTCTAGAAAAATAATAATTTCTCTTCGTTTCTTGTGAATTTTACATAAAATACATAATAGTACAAATTATGAAGACGGAAACTAGTTACATTCTCCAACACCCCCTGTTAACTCGGGAAGTATTCATAATTGTACACCTAGTAAATGGATACTCTTAAACAGAAATATTCTCATAAGAAAAGTCGAATTGATAAGCCATCTTCAAGCATCAATGTCATAACCAATATTGTCATCATTGTAAGGCCTTAAACTGACAGGCTTTATGTGTGACACCCCACTACCTCTAAGGCACATACTCCATTTACATGTTCACTAGGTATGTCCTTTTAGGACTTATTCTTACTTTGGATTACCTATCCTTAAAGAATATTGGTCCTCTTCAACCACTCTTATCTTGGATACTTGTTCAATCCTCAAAAAGTGTTGGTTCACTTCCCATATTGGATTTTCTATCCTCAAGGAGTGTCAATCTCAGATGTTTATATAATCCTTCTAACCTCATTCGCCCTCCATGTCCTTCACTAGACATACAACTATTAGTTTTTGCCTAATGCATGACACATGAAGAAGAGAATATAATGTCCATCATTGCTCCCTCTCAGCTAGGGAGGAGATTCATTATTTCCTTTCAACTGGGAAGTCATAATTTCTTTAGCGCGCCTTCATCAATACATTAACTAGTTCCTCATGATATATTCAAATATATGCATGGCTCCTCATCCCCTCTACATCTCATCATATTGTACTTCATTTTTTTGGCTATAATGGAGCCAAGTTGTGACAGGGTTTAGGCCAACAAATTTTCATATCACTTTCCTCTAGTCATCATCAACAAAGGCATTATATTGAGCTACTCAAAGTAGAGCTAATGAAAACTCCTTTTGTACTACTACCTTTGAATCCCAATATGATTTAGACATCATGATCATACAATCCTCCAAGGATAACCAAATCCATCAACTCAATCCACATATTCTTTGAATTGAGAACAATTGTAAATACTTTTTTCATCCATTTCTATTATGTATTTCTACAACATTCTTCCAAGTAGAAAAACCATATACCAACTAGATAACTAGTACCAATTGTTCTCTCGTGATCATCCAAGCCATTAAAAGTGCTATCCACACAATTCATGTGTTCCATGATAACACTATGCAGTTGTAGGTACAACATCATCAAGCAATCTTTCCTTCTAGACTCTTCTCATACTGTTGTAATATGTCCTATCAAGGTGCCAAGCCATATCCCAAGCAGATCGTTAGAGTTTTCAAATTATACTATCCTCTAGTCAAAGTCTCATGTCAAGTTTTATTACTTGCTCCCTTAGAAGTTAACATTCCTTTACATGTTTTATCTCCACATTACAACAAGATTATGCTTCATCTTTTAGTCATCAATGTGTTGATGGAATGTACTCATTAGATGGAAACTTCAGCAATATGTCCATCAGCGTCTTTAAAGTTCCCTCTTTCCATCATTCTCATCATTTTTAGGGATTCTTCAACAAGCACAAGTGTTTATTTGCTTCGTTCTTCCATCCTTCTCATTTTTCTTCCATAATTTTTGTACATGTAATTGCAGAAAGTACAACCAAGAAAAATATACAAATACAAGAGCATGATATCATTTATATCAATCTAGGGTTTCCATAGTTTCTTATAAGGTGTACTTCTAGGGTTCTGGTTATAAACCCTATGTTACATTATCTAACACTTATTAGGGCTTTTAGTGAAAAACATCAACCCTAGGTTTTATCCAATTCAAACCTTGCCATGTTCTTACCACATACCTTAGATTCCTTTCATAATTTTAAATATGAAAACCATAGATGCTATTTTCCAAGTGTTAGGTTTTTTCTTATAGGGAACAACCAATTAGTGTAAGGGTTTTCTTCTTCTAGGTTTAGTGCAATCTAGGTTTCATAAAATACCAAGAGTCTTAAAGACTACACATATCTACAAATCCTAGACCAATAGATTAATTTGTAAAACCTTAAATACTTTACAAACCATTTCTAATGATCATTACCATAGTCTAGACACATAATATGAAATGCACACAAATATTGTACATACCTTTGTGATATTACATGCTTTCAAATATCCGATCTTTCTTCACGTGTCAACAGTTCTTCACCAAGGGTTTATCTTCAACACAAATAGTCCAATTTCTATTATGTTGATCTTTCAATTTTTGTCTTCTCGCAGAGATATACCAATCTTCATATATTATTTATTTCTTCAACCAAGTCATCACACTTCTTGGAGATGATATAAAATATTGTCCATTGACTATCATATTGATTGTCGATTCTTGAATTACTATCTTGGTCATCCAGTTACTGCCATACTATACATCCCAATTTTATTATTACTAGTATGTCATAGAGGACATGGTCATCATTATTCACCAAGATCACTTGTTTATGCACATTATATCCATTCCTCACATATGTCTCCAAGATTGTTCATATGTCAAGTTTGAACCTCGAGAAAGTGAAAAAAACATAGGAATATTTTTGCAATCTACAGGTTAGCTTCATGATGGCTGCTTCTCATAGTCGATATTTATGTTTTATAAGCCATCATTGACAATAGATATCTATTATAGATCATTTTCCATAGCATCAAATTTTCTTCCATGCTAGGGATCAACAATTTTTGTTATCATTTTATATGTACATCATGATTTCATCCTTCTCATTATCTCATAAGGTGTGTTCTTACTGTCACTTAACAGTTTTTGTCATATTTGTATTTCAAAATGATAATCACATAGAATTGGTCAAACATAAGTGCGATGCCAAATATGCGGGCTATGTCATACAAGTCACTAAGACAATATATGCAGACCATATCATATGAGTCACCAAGGCCATATATGCAGGTTATGTCATATGACTCATCAAGAATATTCGATATTTAGAAATGATCCAAACATGTGACATATATGTCATTAAGGCCGAACCACCATTAATGTCACTTTAAAATATAGTGATGTTATGGCGTCACAATAATTTCAATACAATTGCTATGCCAGTTCAATGTCAATTAGAAAATATTGGCCACAATATTGAGCCAAAACAATCTTATGCAAACCATAGTAGCATTATGAGTGTGATGCTATTGAATCCAAGCAATGAGATGCCACTTTTAGCGATGCGAGCAAATATCTATCAAGCACAATGCCAGGTCAGAGCTATGTAAAATAATGCAAGTTCAAAATTGTGAATTAGTTATTCATACAAATTTATTCAAGTCATTGTTCGAACCTCTGACAATATATATTGAGCCATATAATTATTTAGATATATGGATGCGAGAGTCTTTTGCAAATAACTATAGCATTCAATCCATATTAATAGATTGAGATCCATATGATTCTATAGAAATATTAGATGGGAGTCTGTAAAAATGTGACCTTCTCAAACCACCAAAGAATATGCAAACTTTTTAATGCGAGCTCTTTTCAAACATATGCCTCTCCATTCTTAGTAATTTGTGATACCAAATATTAATAATGCATTATAAATTGATGCCAACAGTTAATTTCCAAACCCCTATTATGTGATGCCTCTAGATAATTTTGAATTGTTGTCATTATATGTTTTTAATGCAAGACAGAGTAATTGTATAGTGACTAAGAGAGTGATCGATCATTTGATCCATAGATGTAGATTGCAATCTAGCCATAGAATAATAAAATGAGCTATAGGAAGTATGGGATGAATACTATGATGAGAATGAGTAAACATAACTGCGTACAAAAACCATATAGTAGTTAATCCATATAATATAGGACTTTATATGAACCATATAAAATTGTATGGAATGAACCTACAACTATGGAATTTGATCTTCCATGGAGATCGAATCTTACAAAAATGTCATTTGAACCTCAAATATTAATGATGATTATGTCAAAAGTGATCTTCTAACCTCCTTCTTCTGAACCAAAGCTCTCCTACCATGTTGGAAACTGGGAGGCCTATAGTTTAATTTATATTTTCCTTTCCATAATAATTGCTTGTGAATTTAATTTTCTTCTTTATTATGATTCTTTCATCAAAAAATTATCATAACATGAACATGAATATCACGGAAGAAAAATAACACAAGATATAGTCGCCAAGTCATGGCAAAGCCCCTCCATGGGGAAAACCTAGAAAATTTTCTTCTCATAGAATCAAATCAAACTGAGATATCTAAGACCCATAACCATAGATAATTTCACCCTCTAGATGCCAATTCAAACCCTCCTTTCTGCATAGCAAATCCATCATCAAGAGACCAACAAAAAAAGATATACCAAGGTAGAAAAAATTCTAGCTCAAGAAAAAATCCTCTCTTTCAGACTTTGTCTCTCCACTTCTTCTTTGCCCTCTCTGTGATATTTCAGACAATAATCCATAAACTATGTGTGTCTAAATGAGCTCCATATTCCTGCTATCACCAAAAGAATGATCACCTAGCCATTTCTAACTAGGAGGATAGAAATACACCATGTATGATAAATTTTACCATAGTAAAATCACTTTTACCATGGGAAATAATTTAGTAAACCATTTTTATTAAATGATTTCTGATTAAATTTAAGAAACCCCACGAGAATAATTGAATAAATAAATATTTATTTAATTTTCTATAAAAAAATAATTATTAAATCATTATTTGGTAATTATTCCTTGTTACATTTGACTTGATCACCTAGGAATAATTAAATAAATCACTATTTATTTATAATTCCTTAATTCTATTAATGGAATAATTGTTAAATCACTATTTAATAATTATTCAACTTCACACCATTATTAGTCCTCGCGAAATAATTAATCAATTATTTTCTTTGTTAATTATTGTTAAATAGGAATATTTGACCATTTTGAATATCTTTTCCCTCTCCAAAAAAATATGATAAAGTATTCCTAATGGTTAGATCTTGATTTGGTCAATATTATTTTATTATTCTCCATTTTGTAGATCAACCCAATACTTTGTTATAAATAATGGGGTTGTATGAAAAACTAAATATATACAGGTGAGCTGATTTGAACAATATGCGGAAGAACCTATGACTTTTTTTTATCCAAGTGAGTCCATCATCAGGGAAATTGTTTTCCACAACTTGAGATGCATGAGTATGAATATTAGAGCTTATTAATAGTTTTCCATTCATGCTTCACCATAATCATTATCATCATCACCAATATCATCTTCTTACATTTGAGCGCCCACTTGAGTTCTACGCGTTGTTTTTGGGTTTTTCACTTATTCAGGTAGAGAATTGATTATTGAATCATCAAGGACATCAAAGGACACATCCCACAAAGGGGGATATGTAGAATCCTTTATAGATCTCCTTCAATATTCATTAAAATGATTTCCATATTGGGTTATTACATTAGATTTATATTGTTGCTTGCTATTTTGGATCACATGTATCATTTTATTGTAGGTTTTTCTTGATTTATTATTGCAGATCTGAAGTGTAAGCAACCACAAATTGTTGTTAGAGTCACTTGTCACCAGTGACTTAAGTGAAGTGTTTTTGGTACACCTTCCAAGAAATTTCATACTAACAAATAGCAACTCCATTAGGTTTTTAGCCACATTTGTCATTAACAAATGGCAACTCCACTGGTGTAGTAATTTAGTTCCTAGGTGACTGTAGTTTCATTAAATTTCAGGGTTTTCTAGAGCTATTTATAGCTTCTCAATTTCTATTTATACTTTTCTTCCTTTTTTGTCAAATTTTCAGATTATGCTGATTTTTTGGTTCTTTCCATAGGTCACAGGTACCGGTCGAGGAATAGATGGAAAAATCTATGTGAGATCTGCTGATCAAGAGTCATGAGAGAGAAAACACACTTTTCAGCCCTAGATCTATGTTCTAGAGTGAAATTGTTTACTAGATATCTGTGTTTTCCACTGTTTCTAGCTCATTACCTGCATTCTGGATTTTTTCCGATAATTTTTTATAATTTTTCAGAGTTGCCGAGAGTGTTATGTGTGGACTGGGAAGGGTTTCTTAACTCTATTTCAATCTCTCCTAGGCTAATATTCTCTTTTTTTTTTCTTTGAGGTAGAAAATGTCCCCCTAGGGTTTAGAGTACACCTCCACCTTTTTAGGAAGAGATTGGCTAGGTGAGGAGTCTAGGGTTCAAGCATTTTTAGCCACTCCTTCTTAGAGACTACTCGATTACTTTAAAACACTTTTGGATGGGTTTATTTAACCTTTTATCCATTTATAGTTTGGGTTTTATCTTCCCCCTTAGGGTCCCCTTGAGAATCCTAGGTTTTGGAGCTTCATACCTATCCTTTACAACATTTGTCACCTCTGATTTTTGCTATGTTTCTACACCATTTATAGTAGATTAGTGCATCCAGGTACCAGTCCCTTTATGTGTCTTTGAGTCCTTTTATGTGTCTTTGATTAGCTTGTTTTCCTTCTCTTGCTTAGCTTCTTTACAGACCTTTTTGGGTAGGGTTTTGTGTGCTTGATTGACTATTCATTTTTCCTTACTTTTCAGCATTATTTAAAGTATTTCAACACTTTATTTCCAATAGAAAATTCAATCATAATACATTCTCAATTAACTCAACCACTTGACATGTCATTTTTACACATTCACACCCTAAGAGAAGGTGAGCTTGGTTAACACTTCCAAGCCAAGACTTGAAACACTACACCTTAATAATTTAGCATATATGGACTAAGCCCACTTGGGCATGAAGACAAAAAAATATGTTAGGAAACCAGCTCATAAAAGGATAGAAAAGATAAATCAATGCCTTAGAATTCAACCCCTTTGACGAGGCAACCTCCTTTACATTACACAAATGAACAATTCTTGGATGATACAAATGACTAAACCTCCCTTCTATATATATGAGTCTAAGGGGTCACAATATAATGCAGCCGACATAACAATAATAACATAAGGGAACAAAAATAACAATAGTGGGTTTCTATGGTGCATACTAATAACAATATGAGGACAATAGGGGCACAATAATAACAATAAGGGATACAATGACAATAGTAACGGGGGAAGCACTGGTATTATAAGGGCCTAACATGCCCCTCTCCTTCCAAAAAGCATTGTCCTCAATGCTTGAGCAGTTCTGGGTGCTCCTATATAACATTTTGATCCTCCCATGTGGAATCTTCAGTGGATGAGTTCTTCCACTTGATGAGATACTCTGAAATCGATCGATTTTGTAGCTATCAAGTTCTTGTTTCTGTGACTGCTTCTGATTCCAATATGATTTTTCCTTCCTCATCAAGTTATGGCAATATTGTTTGAACTGGGATCTTGTCACCTATAGCCTTGCTTAAACATGAAACATGGAAAACTGGGTGTGCTGGGAAGTTGCAGGAAGCTCCAATTTGTATGCCATAATACCATTATTTTGCAACACCTTGTATGAACCATAACAATTTGGTTTTAATTTATTATCCTTCTTAGCTTGCTTGAGGGACATTTGTTTATATGCTTGTAGCTGTAGGAATACCCAGTCACCTACATCAAAACTTCTTTCACTACGATGTTGATATGCCTATTGTTTCATTCTATTTTGCGCCAATGTGAGGTTATCCTTTAAGAGTTAGAGAACTTGTTGTTGATGCTCGATGTGATGTTCCACTTCTTGAACCCTAGAATTTTCTCTTAAATATGATGTGATGGATGGTGGATGATATCCATAAGGTGCCATAAATGGGTCTTTCATCTTCCATTAAAATAGCACCAATTCCATTTCCTTAAGCATCACATTACACAATAAAGGTTTTTTTGAAGTCCAACATAGCTAAGACCGGTGCTTGGCAGATTGCCTCTTTAATGTGTTAAAAGGCCTTTGTTGTTTCTAAAGTCCATGGAAATGCATCTTTCTTCAATAATGTTGTTAGAGGTGTTGTTATTCTCCCATAATTCTTAGCAAACTTGCGATAATACCCTGTCAACCCAAGAAATCCTTGCAGATGCTTTATGGATGTGGGGAGTTTCCATTCCTTAATGGCTTTAATTTTGCTAGGGTCTACCTTAACACCTTTATGAGATACAATATGACCCAGATATTCTGCCTCTTGTACTCCAAAGAAACATTTGGAGATTTTTTGCATATAATTGTTTCCCCTCCTATAGTTTGAGCACTCTTTCAACATGTTCAACATGATCCTTCCAAGACTTGTTGTAGATGAGTATATCATCAAAAAATACTAACACAAATTTTCTAAGGAAGGGTTTGAAAATGGAATTCATCAAACCTTGAAATGTAGAAGGTGCATTGGTAAGGCCAAAAGGCATGACCAAAAATTCGTAATGACCCTCATGATTTCTAAATGTTGTTTTCGGAATGTCTTCAGTCTTCATTCTGATTTGATGATATCCTGAATGAAGATCCAACTTGGTGAAGTAAATTGATCCATGCAATTCATCCAGTAATTCATCAATGACAGGAATGGGAAACTTATCTTTAATAGTGAGCTTGTTGAGCTCCCTATAATCCAGACACATGCACCATGATCCATCCTTATTGTGCACCAATACTACTGGAGCAGAGAAAGAAATTTGACTAGGTTGAATTATACTAACCTCTAGCATTTATGCAACCATACATTCAATTTCACTCTTTTGGGCATAGGGATATCTGTATGGCCTGATGTTTGGAGGAACACTTCCTGGAATCAAATGAATAGCATGATCATGATCATGAATAGGTGGGAGACCTTTGGGAGTCTCAAATACCTTGGAATGCTTGTCCAAGACTTTTTGGAGATCTATAGAAATAGATGATTTCGATGTGGGAACCTCTAGCGAACATAATTGTGCAATTACACCTCATTGTTCCTTCTTTAGAAGCTTTTTCATTCTGTTAGATCTTATTATATTTCTTGATTTCCCTGCAATACCCCTTAATTCAACTTCCTTTCCTTCCGCATAAAATTTCATGAAAATTTCTTGAAAATTAAAAGCTATTGTACCCAAGGATTGTAGCCATTAGACTTCTAGTACAACATAAATACCATCCATTGTAATGGAAAGTATTGGGCTATTAAATACATATTCTCCCATGGATAGCTTGATATTATGGCACTTTCTATAGTAATTTATGGTTCCTCCACTTGAAACCATCACTTAGCACTCTGGTGCTACATATATGAACCAATTCAATTCCTTTTCTATCTTACAATGAATAAAATTATGGGTACTTCTCGAATCAATCAACACTATTACCTTTTTCTTCTTGATATGTCCTTCTATCTTGATAGTTTGAGGAGTGGTAATTCTAGCCAATGCTTTACAAGATATCGTTGGATTCATTTCTTCTTTATCTAGGGTTTATTCCTGGAGTATATCCTCTTATTTTGACATTTCTTGTTCCCTTTCTTCCTCCTCTTTACAATCTATGTAGAATAATTTCTTCTCAGCACACTTATGACCTTTAGTGTATTTGTTATCACAACTATAACAAAGCCCTTTTGCTGTTTTTTCTTCTAATATTTGTGGTGTCAACCTTGTAGGTTGTGGAAGGGTGGGGGCAGCAACACTTCCATATTTATAGTTGTGAGTGATAAGCTTCTTGGTTGCCATAATTTTTCTTTCCATTTTTCTTGCTCACCTGAATGCCTTCTCCAATGAATCAGGTTCCCAATTGAGAACCTCATGTTGGATATTATCCTTTAAAGTCCCTATGAACACATTAATCCTATGCTCCTCTGGAATATATTTTACCCTTATGTTCAATTTTTGGAAGTCCTCAAGGTGCCCCATCATTGAACCCTTTTGTTTGAGATTTATCAATTGGCTAAAAAAGGTGTTTCTTTTTGTATCCTCATAATGTGCTATCATTTCTTTCGTAAAAATTGCCCAAGTGACAATTTGTTTACGAGAGAAAAGCCATAGATACCATACAAAATGATTTGGTTCCAAATATAAAGTTTCAATACATACCTTTTGTGTGTTTTGCAGATTATGGAGATTGAAAAATTGCTCCATCTGTAGTATCCATGTTTCGGGATCCTTGCCATCAAACTTCCTCATATCGATTTTTGGAACATGGTGGGCCCTCAATTCAACATCAGAGTCTATGAAATCATGATTAACATTTCTTTTGTTCTCATCATGAGTTTCCTTTACTACCCTTTCACAATTAGTGACCATTTCTTGTAGCAACTTATTCAAATTTAACTTCAATTCTTCCATCCTATCATCCATGCCATTCATCTTAGCGTCCATGCCATTCATCTTAGCTTCCATGCCATCCATATTAGCTTCCATGCCATCTATCTTAGCTTCCACACCATCAATATTAACTTGCATGTGATTCATATTAGCTTCCACGCCATTCATCTTGGCTTCATTTACCTTTAGTGAAAGTGAAATTTGTTGTACTTGGTCTTGTAATTTTGATATATCATGTTACATTTCTTCCTCTTCTTCACGAGTCATGCTAGATATTTCAGGTTCATTACTAGGTGTTTCCATTTTCTTTCTTTGGGGCATGAATTAAATCCTAATAATTCTTCACTATTCCCTTGAATTCATTCAAACTAATTTTTCAAATCAATCTTATGCAAAATTTAAAAAAAATGACACACTTTTTTTTCACTCAATAAGATCTCAATATTGAATCGATTGTATCTCTATAACTACAGATCTTGAATATTTGAAATCATGCCCTACAATGGCCCTTTGTGTCCTCTTTCTAACCTCGTAAGTCTGATCAAGATTGGATTCTCCAAGAAAGAGTTATGCCAAATCTCCCATGGTGACCTGACCATAAACTATTTCGGTAGAGCGAAATTGTACGACATGTCACGTGTCCCTGTTTTGAACTTAGTACCTGAAATTGATACAAAGAAAACTACAGGTTGTCCTCTTTCTAAAACTGCTTATGAAATTTAAATCTGATGTTCAAAACAAAGTTATTACGATTTTCCCTAGGTCACCAATTTGGAATGTAATTTGGGAATCTGCAAAAACCCTAGCATCCTCAGATCATATCTCTGCAAATATAGAGAGACAAGCTCTGGAATTTGGACCTTAAGTTCAGAATGATTTTGACTCAAATGGGTTCTTTCTTTTTAGCTTCTGAAACATCACAAAATAATCATTATAGCAAAAATACCATGATAACCTTTTTGGAGCAGCAAAACCCTAGAATCTAAAGCTCTGATACCAAATCTAAGGAAACCAGCTAACAAAAAGATAGAAAAGATAGATCGATACCTTAGAATTTAGCCTCTTCAAGGGGGAAACCTCCTTTACATTACACAAATGAACAATTCTTGCATGATACAAAAGACTAAACCTCCCTTCTATATATAGGAGTCTAAGGGGTCACAATGTAATTAAGTTGCCATAATAGCAATAACATAAGGGCACAAAAATAACAACAATGGGTTTCTATAGGGCATACTAATAACAATATGGGGACAATAGGGGCACAATAATAACAATAATGCATACAATGACAATATTAATGTGGGAATCACTAGTATTATAGGGGCCTACAAAATCTATATAGTTTAGGTGTAGGATCAGTGGGGTAGGCTTCCCATAACACCCATCGATCACTTACATTGAGACATAGAAGTTGACATATTAGGGAGCTTAAAATCCGTCACCATCCCATGGTATAAAGTTGGAGTTTGTTAGAAACCCAATTTAGAGGGTGTTAGTCCAGGTAATTGTGTGGGAGGTTCTCCTCACGGCTACCCAACCCGTGGCATCGAATACTGTGTCTTGGTTGATCACCAAGAATCTCAAGACTCAACCACCCCCATGGGACGAAGGTAATCATAGTGACCAATCTTAGGAAAACACCCTATAGGACTGGCGATGGGAAGCAATTGGTTCTCTACCCTACCTTTCTCTCGATATCTTTGCTTATGGGGATGATATTCCATCAAGTAAGAAGTTCTTTGGAAGTCCAACTGAAATGGTAGATTTAGGATTGTTTGAGGATTTAGAACACCTATAGGCTAGAGGTATTTTTATTTGATAGGATGTGCTTGATTGTATTAGAGTATCATCACTAATATAGTCAGTTTACACTTCGCACCATTTCACTAGGTGTTTGCTTGAGGTTTTTTTTCTCTTTTTCTCCTATCATCACCCTTTAGTCCTTATATTCATCATTCTCTTGACATCATTGCACCCCCTAGGAATTTGTTGTGGATAATTCGAGGTCTTCACCCTCATTTTCCATTAGGACATATTACTCCTCCCCATCGAGTCCTCATTGTGACTCTGGTTCTACTAATTCTTCTAGTTCTTCCTTTGATTCCTCATGTTCTTAACCCCATACCATCACCATGTTAGATGCCAACGTGGGTGCAAGAAACCAAGGTGGTAACCCAGGTACCAACAAAGGTAACCCCAGGAGCGGAACCTCCAATGATATGGTCACTCCCACTCCATTTCTTCCTTTCATGGTTGGTATGAGTCTCCCTTATTTCAACTAGCTCATCAATGACCCTCTTCTCCATGACTCCAATTATCTATCTATGCCTAACAAGTTTCCTTCTGACATTCCCAAGTTCGAAGGTAATCCTAGAGAAGATCCCATAAATCATGTTCTCTCATTCCATGTGTGGTTCATCCAATTATATCATTGAAGACTCATCATTCTTTGCCTTTTCCAATGCACTCTTATTTGAGCTACTACTAAGTGGTATGTCGATCAACCCAGAACCACTCACTCCACTTTTTCTACTCTTTCCAAAGAATTTCTAGCCTTTTTCTAGTTACCTCTCTATTATGACGTTGGTACCAAACTATTGACTTCTTTCCATCAAACTTCTACCACTTGCCTATCTAACCATGTTCAAGAATGGCATAGAAGGAGGAGCATATGTAAATCTCCTGAATTTGAAGACTGTGTCTATATGGATTGATTCCTTAGATCACTTTTTCTTCCCATTTCTAAATCTATTTCTTCTCAATTCCCCCAATATGAGGAAGATGCACTCCAAGTAGCCTTGAAAATTTGACTTGATCTATACCCAATCAAGTTATGTTTATATTGGCATTCCCCATTTGCCTCATTTTGGCACTACTAATGCACTGAGGACATCTCATCTCCTTGATGATATTTTTGGATCCATTTCACACCCTCAACTTCCATAATATGCTCCACCTCCAATGAGTTATGGTCAACTCGGGGGGGGGGGCAAGTTCCTCTTACACCTATCCCTCCCCCTAATCTTTCAAATGGAAAATCTTATCGAGGTCCCAACACGTCATATGCATATACCCATCTACATTAATAGATACTAGGGCCAGCTATTGCTCCACCTATCTATCCTAATGTTTCCCCATCTCCTTACTATTTTTACTCATTGCCTAGCACTCCATCCTCATTGGCACCAGCACCCCATACCTCCATGCCTCCTCCATTGCTACCTCAACAACAACCTCCCCCACAAGGTCAAGTGTATGCTCAACAGAGCACAAATAACCCCCCCAACCCCATGAAAAGGAACAAGGCGAAAGGTAACTAGAACCATCAATCTCAAGGTAATCAAGGTAACTAGGGTCCACCACCTAATGCACCTCAGGGAAACCAGCCTAATCCTACAACCCAACAATAAGGAACACAACCAATTCTCTTTATAAAAAAAATGTGTGCCTGTTGTAGCGTATATGGCCATTATACTCATGATTATACCCTTTTACCTCAGATGTGTCAAGTATAGAAAGCTCAAGCAGCTGCTTCTAGAGGACAATAGCCCATAGCTCCTCCTCCTCCTGCTTCATCTCAACTGGTTGTGCTTACCAATCCTTTTCCTCACCCAAGATATCTCATTGCTCAACCTACACAAGATCATGGAGCTCCCCCACCTCCACCATCTAGCCACAATGACTATCGGATGAATTCCAATGAATTCAATATCGAACAATTCAAACTTTAGACTTGATCATGCCCATATGAAAAGCTACTTGCTGAGTTAGCGACTTAGTCCAAAGCCCATGTTTCCACTAAGCCTATGTTATCATCAACTAGTACATTACAGATCCATCTAACTAAGGTAGATGTTATCCCTAATATTCCTAAAGGTCCATTACGTCGAAAATATGTTTCTACTAAAGTTTCCCATACCTATAACATAGTAGATGACTTGGTGTAGTCTCCTACTGCCATGTCAATTAGAAGTCCTCCATATGTTCCCATCCCAATTGAAATCTCTACTCTCCACTTTGGGTGCTATCGATCCTTTTGGTGATCTCATGCTTATCTTTGACATTGACAAATTGGAACATCTAACCCTCCTTTCATCCATTGCATTTCAAATACAAGTCTCCATAAGAAATGCCACTATTTAGTGGTGTCTCATAGACAAAGGTGCCTCCATCTGTGTGATGGTTGCTAGTGTTTGGAAGAAACTCAGTTCCCCTGACCTATCCCCTTCCACCATCACTCTTTGTGCTTGGGACAATCATCCCTCACAACCCCTTGGCTTATATCACAACTTCCTTATCATTGTTGATGGAAAGACTATCTCTATTAACATCGACGTCATTGGTTCCACATTAGATTATAACATTATCTTGGGACGTAGTTACACCTATGCTATGTCAGTTGTCATATTTGTGATTTTCCATAATATGTGCTTCCCTCATAATGGAAAGATCATCACTATCAATTAGCTGACGTACTATGATCCTAAGTCTCAAACTTCACCTCAGTCCACTATCTGATCGATGACTGGAAATAAGATTGTCTTATCCCTCAATAATGTCTCTCCTAAAGTCTACAAGGATTCCAATTTGCTTGTTGCTTATTATGATCCACCACCTACCCCTTCTAAGCCTAGCTCTTCCAGCGTTTATATGCTCCAAGCATCACGAACCTCCCACAAGCAGTCTAGTATGAATTCATAGTAGCCAAAACCTCCGCAAGTTTTTGTTCCCAACCAAACCCAGCCTTCAGGTATTACTCTTACAGGTCCTCTTCCTTCTATTGGTATATCTCCTAGTTTCTTTCAATGCGAAACTGTTCCCCCAAGTCTTAACCATCTCAGAGCATTTCCCCCAGGTCATTACCCTTCTAGTCAGATACCATTCTTATTTCCACCCCCAGTAGCTTATTCTACACCTGTCATGTCTACATTCATTTTATCTAACATTAATTTTGGGATCCCATTTTGGTACATTGATCCTCCCGAAGAAACCATGTAATGCCTCCTCCCACATTTACCCACTTTCATAGGCTTTCTGGGGGTAAAAATGAGCTAAGGGTAACTATGGTGTGAATCAACCTCCTATATGACATTAAGGAAATGGTGTCAATAAATAAATACCTTACTGACTTCCCCTAGGTCCCACAGGACCTACAAGAGTAATCCAACCCCCCCAGGTTTCCAACCCCTGACACAACCCACCTTTTCCCTGACCTTGAGCCCTAGCCACTCTCTTGTCAAGGCCTCCAAGTGACTATGGGTTCCTAGTTACTCCCATAGGCCTACATCAGTGCAAATTTAGGCTTTCTATACCAGTATTGTGCCAGCGACTATGAAAATAAAGGCTACTTTCCAGGGCTGAGGCTAGGCCTTTGCCCAGAAATCTATGAAACTTCTAAAACTCATAAAATACATGAATAAAATGCTTGCAAACCAAAAATAGAACCTAGACTTGACTTGACCATCCCCCAAATGGGACTGGAATTTTTTCAAACACTTGTAGATATGCAACCTATAGGTCATGAATGCAAGTCTAAACATAAGGAACCAAAAACTTAGCTAAGGTTTAACAAGAAGGGTATTTAACTTCTTGCATTAGCTATCATATTATCAATTAGGTCTTGCATTAATTATTTATTTAGTTACAAGTAAAAACATGAATAGAGTCATGACTGAGAACTGTCATATGACCATGCTTATAACCACATAAAACCAGATAAATAAAAATAAGAGAACAACCATTAAAGCCACATAATAACCAGTACATTTCCTTACCAAAAGCAAGGTAAAATTAGCTTTTATTAAACATAGGCAAATATCGATTGGGTTTGAGACTTCCACGTTCCACCCGACCATAGATTGGTTGAGCCAAATCTCTCTTTAGCCAATCACCCACGTGCCATATTCCAAGCATGAATGTGGGATCTCATGGGATAAACCAATCCATAGAAAACCAATGGAATCCATAAGTTAAACCACCTCGACCCTCTCCATACCATGATCACACCTAAACCAGTACCGAGATCACAAAACTAAACTGAACTTAGATGCCTCAAAATTTCTTCACCATCCTTGAGGAATTTTCCTGTATCCATCCTCAGGCTTTACCGTGTATCCCTCCATTACCAAAAAAGGGTTCCTATGCCTTTGGGAATTTTCTTGAGACAACTTCACCCTGGATTACAAAACCATCCAGCAATCCAAAGCTCAAACCGAGAAAAATCTCATCACACCATGGTTATCCAAAAATGAAAATGCTAGTCTAAAATCCACTGTCGAATCCCAACAAAATCCATGCCAATGACATCGAAAAAACCATATACCAACATGCACATACCATGGATGTTAAAACCAGCTAGGAAATCACACATGCAATATGTTACCTGCAAGTATTCCCATTGAAGTTTCTTGATCCTTATATTCAATTCCTTTCCTTATCCTTCTTTGTTTTCCCTTTCCTTTCCTTGCTTGCTTACTTTCTTTCTCCTCTTATTTCTCTTCTTCGCTCTAAACCTAATTCCAATACTGAACTGACAAAAAGGTACCAACTAATCCTCATAAGCCTTTTTATTAATGAGACTTCTATTTTCTTCAATTTTCCATTTTTTTTCCTTCATTTTCTCCTCACCTGTAACCTATGACTTTTCACCTTCCTTTTCTCCTAATTTCCATTATTTTCGTAAATAAAATGCCAAATAATTCCTCTTTTCCTTTCCAAATCTTTATTCATTTCCTTTTCCAATTTCCCTTAGCCATAGAACACAACAAGTGATGCCTACTAGGATATATTTCCCAATGCTTAGCTTGGAATAAGTGTCCCTTACCCTTGGTATTATTTTACCTTTTTTTGGCTAATGTGAGCTTGACCGAGGTTCGGAAGAATTATTTAGCCAAACAAATCCCACAGCCACCGGCGCTTTCGGCAAAAGCGTGCGAAGCGCAGACTAAGGTCTCACCTGAGGTAGCAGGTGATGGTGCTGGAACCAGGTTTCCGCAACTTGGGGATGTCTTGGATGTGGTTTGGGGCTCACGCGCTATTCTGCAGCCTTGCGCTATGCTAGATCTGCGCAAATGGGAATACCCTTATCACGTTTATTACAGATTGAATCACTTATTACTGGTTTGATCTAGTTAAAATGGTCTTTAAGCAAACATTTATTACCTTTGGTTACTTCGGGCATCAATATTAATCTAGTTCACAAGTATTCAACCATGTAAATACAGAAATCACAATAGTTCATTTATCATAAAAGAGTAAAGTCGCAACCAACACAAAATTTAGAAGAAACTTATCTTTATTATTAATCTTCCACAATACATCCATATCCATCCTACGCACTCAGTTGTAGGGGTCCGCACACACAGCTGCAGACTTTTCAGGCCTCTGCGCACACAGCTGCAGATCCTCTACCTTCTACCATATTCCCTCGATGCAAACTTACAGACACTTTCAAGCTATTGCCTTTAACGACCCATTACATTTCATCTTCTTAAAGAACTACTTTCCCTCATAGAGCCCTGCTCTATTTATACTTTCTCTTGGCCTGTGATCCCTTCATCGTCCGACTCTATTACTATTTCTTTACATTATTTTTAGGTGGACTACCCTTTGACTCAACCTACTATAGTTCACGCTCCGCACTTTCCACGGAGTCTTTTACCGTAATATTACCCAAAATTCAAGTTTTCGCACCCCATACTCATTCCATGGGGCTTGCACTACCCAACAGTCCTCCAACACAATCATCGTGACCTATCCCGAGTCACTTACTAGCATGGCTAGATGCTCAGACTTGGCTTTGCAGTTCGCCTTTCATTGAGTAGTGTTCGTCATCTGGCTGCTCCTTCTTTGTCTCTTGCAATGCTTTTCCAGCTTCAGTGTTTCTACCATATCTTACAACTGATGATGCTCATTCCACTCTGCTCAGTTAACACAGAACACCCCCTCCGAGGATTTTAGCACAAGTGGGGGAGCCGCATACAGGACCTCCTGGTACCACTGCATCCCTTTCCAACTGACGGATCTTGTCTTCGCACGATCTGCTGCAACCTGTGGTGCAATTTTGCAAGATCCTGGCTTCTGTCTGCGGGATCCCACTCATTGAGAACCATCAGAGGAAATTTATTGACTACATCTCCACCCATGGTCCTCATTTGTCCATCCCTTTGTTGTTATTTTGTAATGCGCCATCCTACCCCTAGGTGTGGCGACAGCATCCGGACCAACTCTACTTCACATTCCCTTTTTTTTGGTACATCCCCTGCTAGCGATGGTGCAACCTGTGAGATACCTACAACTATCAATACCTGACTCCTTAGAGAGTCTTGCCCCTTCTTCAGCCATATTACTACCTTCAGGCACATGCCAGGTGCAGAGATGATGAACAGCTCCATCTGTATTTTCAAAGCGTAGGTTGCCTAGTGGATTCCACATGGTGATTTATAAGCCATGTGAACTTCAAATGCCTAGATTGCCACTCGTTCCAGCTCATGTAACCTTCCTATGTGAAATCTGCAGTCAATCATTTCATATCTAGCTCGTACTGTGGCTCTTAATTGCCTACAGCCCACTCCCTTTTGCCATAATGCAGCCATCTTATCATGAACAATGGTATTAATGGTCATCCTTCCTTGGAGAGGCACACCCGCTTGTCTCTATCCACGAAAGCACGCTCTTGATTGTTAGCCAATTGTACAGATACCCTGATACCAACGCATCTTTTCCCCAGACTTCTTTATTGTCCCTCACTCTCTTTCAACTGGTCGGAGTGGTGAGACTCTCCACGGAACGGTTAGTCAGGCGGTCATCCTACCCGTATAGATCTTTAGGAAACTTCCACTCACTCTTCCTGGGAAGGGGTCTCCGTTGAGCTTAGCCATTTTAACTAGGCCCCCATCAGTGACTTCTTTAACAACATAAGGCCCCAACCAATGCATATGGATTTTACCTAGGAATTTTTCAAACTTACTGTCATATGATAATATGAGGCCATCCTTCTTGAACGTGTGCACCTTGATATGGTGATCATGTCATGCTTTCTCACGTTGTTTTTGTCCCTGCTAATGAAATCCCGCAAAAAATTGTTCTTCATCTAGTTCGTCGAGTTATGCGAGATTTTCCTCCAAAGCCCCACGATCTACCATTCCTATAGCTATTGCAATCCATAGGCTGGGCACTATATATTCCATAGGCATCACAACCTCCTTACCATAGACTAGTCGAAATGGTGTCGGGCCTGTCAACTTTTTGCACGTGGTTAAGTATGCTCATAGCACAGCAGGGATGTGCATGTCCCAATCGTACCATCGCCCATTGTAGATCTTAGTCACCACGGTTTCCAAAATTTTATTGAATGCCTCAATGGTCCCATTTGCATGCAGAAGGTATGGCGTGCTCTATTGGTGATATATTTGGAATTCCTCAATGAGTGTGCTAATGGTTTCATTCAAAAAATGCATTCCTCGATCACTCATGAGAATCTTAGGACACCCAAACCTAGTCAACATGTTCTCGAACAAGAACTTTGTCACTGTTGTGGTTGTGCAATCTTTAACTAGTTGTGCTTCTACCCATTAGGTCAAGTATTCGGTTGCTGTGATAATATAGCACACGCCCATCTTCCCTCGCGATTTAATAGGCCCGATGAAGTCAATCGCCCATTTCTCAAATGGTTGTAATGTTACCTCTGGGTGAAGTGGCATTTCATCCCTTTGCGATGGCTTGCCTGTTCATTGGCATACATCACAGGCCAGGCAGTATGCTTTTGAATCTTGATGTAGGGTGGGCCACCATAATCCAGCGGAAAGAGCCTTCTGGACTATGGCGCAGCCTACATAATGTCCGCCAGCAACCCCTCCATCTGCTTTGGCAAGGATCTGTTGTCGCTCAAATTATGGTACATATCTACATAATATCTTATCATGGCCCATCTTATAGAGATGGTTGGTAATCACAGTGAAATCTGTTGCCCGTGTCACTAGTTCCTTCTTTTGTTGCACAGAATACCCTTGCGACACACTGTCGGTAGTCAAAAAATAGATGATCTCTTCAAAGTGGCCATCCACAATGTGCACTGCATACAACTGGGCATCTAGGAGTCCTAGTTCTAGATTCATGGGTTCCTCGTCCGTCTCAATCTGGGATAAGTGGTCTGGACCCACATTCAGACGTCCTGGCTTTACAACAACCTCAAAATCATATTCCTGAAACAACAGCAACCATCGACAAATGCGCCCCCGCAACACAAGCTTATTCACTAAGTATTTTAGCGCAGAATGATCAGTATACTTCTTACAATGTCCTCCAAGCAAATATAATTCTAGATTTTGCACATCATCGCCAATCCCTCTCGATCAGTAGTAGAGTAATTTTTCTCAGATTTTGACAACCTTCAACTTGAAAACATAATCATGTGGTCAACTCCCTCCGCGCCTTCCTCGGTAAGTACTGCTCCTAACATGATACATGACATGTTGACATGCATGTGGAACTCCATGTCCCATTTTACAAAGATCAAGATAGGGGCAGACGCCATTTTTTCCTTTAGCAATTCTAGGCTTTTGTTACATTCCTTGTTCCAGCAATACGTGGCATCCTTTTTTAACAATTGTTCCATTAGAGCCGTGATCTGGGTGTAACCTTATGAACTTCCGATAGTACCCCGTGTGTCCTAGTGTAGCACAGAGCTGTTTGACACTACGCGGTGCTTGCAGACCTAATATGACAGTGATCTTGGCCGGATCCACCATCAGGCCTTTCCTACAAACTACGTGACCCAGCAAGTTCTTGAAAGGAACAAGGAACGTACACTTCTTTAGATTGAGTGCAACCTGGTGTTGATGGAAAGTATCCATCATTAATCGTAAGCTCTCAGTATGTTTCTTAACCAGGTCAAAGATCGTCCAATCGTCAAGATAGACTTCCAAGAATTTATGTATAAATTCCTTGAATGCAGCTACCACAATGCGGGAAATATTTCCGGCGCATTCTTTAGCCCAAATGGCATCACCATATACTGAAAGCAACCCCATTCTGTAGCAAACGTTGCCTTGCTTCAATCTTCCAGCATGATCTTGATCTAATGGTATCCAGAGAACCCATCCGTATAGGAATACGCTTCCTGCCCACCCACATTTTCTAAGACTTCATCGGTAAAAGGTGTGGGAAATGGATTGTTAACACAAGCATCATTGAGTTTCCATAGATCAATGTAGATGTGGATCTCACCCTTCTATTTTTTCTCCTATACCACCATCGAACTTACCTAATTAGACTCCTCAACTACTTCAATGATCCCAGCTGCCAGCATCTTGTCTAGTTATTCTCATACTTTTGCTTTATCTATTGGATTCAATTGGTAAGGTCACTATTTTACTGGTTTCGTGTCAATATTCAAAGCTATCATTATCATTTCTAGTGCACCTTGAATCCCTTTCAGCTCTGTAATCTTGGTAGGGAAGAGGTCTCGATACTCCCAGAGCAACTCGACAACCTTTTCCACTGTAGCGTCATCCCAGTAATCTCCAAGCGTAGCATACTTTGGTTCTTCCTTTGTTCTGATATTCACTTGCTTTGTTTTTAATGGTGCTGTGACATTTGGATATTTTATTTCGGGGTCATACACTTCTCGACTTTCTTCGGATTCTGGTATATTGATGATGCGCAAATCATCTTCGTCACCTTCTACTTTTACATTGTAACATTCTATGGTCTGGCTTAACTGTCACGACCAGTCAGGTTACACTAGTTCTTCCAGTTCTAGCGGCATTGTGAAAATTGTGGCCTTTACTAGTTTTAATGTGTCGTCGACTATATCCATCCATTGATCATAAAAAAGAAATGTTGACAGAAACCCTTCGCGCAGAATATCCCACTCTCCTGCGCCATGTCGGAGCTTTGTTTTATATACCAATTCCTTGGGATGACATCTAAGGTATGATCAAATAGGTGCACCCATTCTAGTTTCAGCTCTTCGCGACAGGCTTTGGTCCATTTTCTCAGATGTATGTGTGGATTTTCTCGTCCATCATATTTCTTCGTTAGTTGGTGTTGGCTTCTCAAATCGTATCTGCATCATGTGCTTACAGCGGCGCCAATCTACGAAAGTGCCTTCATGGGTACCCCACCATCACACTGGTGTTGCATGCAAGGCCCATTTGAGCACATTAAATTGTTGGTACTCTGGTATTGTGCTCTCAAACCTCTCTAGGAATTCATTTACTACTATGAGTCCGTCATACACTAGCAGCTCGCAGTCGTGAGCTTTAACGTAGTACATGGATTTTGTCAGCATATTGCAGCTTAAATTAGTTTCCCCATTCATTTTGTTCCTCCATTGCTCATCTTCTTCCTCCAAATCATCGGTGTATGGTTCCACGTAACCCCATGAAATTCTCCGTTCCTCCATTACCTTACCCTTTATTGGCATTTGTGCAGCAATTTGGTAGATGCAATCCAAAGCTTCATCATGCTCGTCGTTGCGCATAGGTTCTGTGTAGCGGGGTCCGTTGGTTGGGTCTAGCAGAACAATTACATGGCGTGATGTTTTCTCAAATATCATCTTCCTATGCTTGAAATTAATAATCCCATTCATGTCGATGGCCCAGTCTATTCCCAACAATGTGGGGTACGGGCTTTTCTCGTCCACTATCTCAATAACTTCAAAATCTATTCTAGTGCTTGCAACATCCAAGTCTACGGTGATTCCTTGCAGCCTACCCAGGGGCAAGATTTTCTACTGAATTGCCATCCATAATTGGATCGGAGACCATTGGAGTGGGGGCTTGCCAATATGCTCCCATGTCTACTTGGGAAAGACGTTTGCTTCTAAATCGAGGTCCAGAATGACATGATCCATCTCATAGTCACCAATCTGCACTGTTAATCGCATTTCTTGTCCGGTCTATGATGTATGTCTCCCCATTCATCGGACTATGTGAGGTTCTCCCCATCCTGCGTATTTGTTAATTACCTCCTGCAATCCTTTCACTGCCCTATTATCGCGAAGTAACTTCATGCAAGTTTCTATGAAAGTTGTTAACATTGTTGGACCTTTATATGGCTTAGACCGATCTCCTTCTAAGATTTCACCACTCCTTAGTACCATATTTACTTTAGGTTCTAGAATGCGTGGTTCAGCCCTTATGATCTAGACATTTTGTGTCATCGTAGGAGGTGTTGTCCTTTTCTCACAAATTTGTGCTAGTAGCATAGGGCAATCTAGCAGTTCATGATCGAATTGTTCGCAACAGGGACATGATACTTGAGTTGGATTTGTACAATCCCATGCGTAGTTTTCTGTCCTCGACCCCTTCCTGGTCCCATTCTGCCCCATCCTCGACCCTGTCCTTGGAATCCACCACACACAAATGGTGCAGCAAGATTTTGACCTCATCCCATAGTCTGTATTTGATAGGCAGATGCCTGATCCACCAACATTTGGCAATCTATGTCCTCGTGGCCCACTAATCTACGAAAGTTGCAAAAGAGCTGCTGGGGGGTCTGATTGTATTTCAAAAACAGATGGCAATTTTCCGTGTTGTGTTTTCCTCCTACTTGACAGATTGCACACCAGAGCAGGGTGATCACGCTCAGCCCTACCTGTGCCTCTAGTCACAATGGTGCTAGTCCCCCCATGACCACAAGGTTTACTGCGACTGGAAAATGGTCTTTATCATGTCCCCGGCCCCTACACTTGATGCACCAAACTTCTTCCCAAACTTTTGTGGCTGGTCATGTTTTAACTTTTGTATTTCCAAACACAAATTTTGGACCTGCACTTGGATTTACTTAACTCCCAACCCTGGGTCCTGTACCAAGATTTCGTGCAGCCATATTGCTGCCTCCAATGCTTCTGCTTAGGTTGAGATCTTCTGTTGTGACAAAGTCGATTTCAAATATGGCGTTAATGATGCGATAAACCAAGCATGGTGTCGTGCATCCATCAGGGTCATGTTGGCTTCGTGAATAGTGCTTTCTAACCTCTGATCCAGATCCCATGGGGTCTCAACAGGCATCATCGTGATTTCTTTGACTACTATGAATGATTGTGACTCTGATTTTGGCTGACTGAACTCCTATTTTAACTCCGTGTAGATTTCTATTATCCCCGTTTTTGGATTGATGCCCGAATACTTCATATACCATGTTAGCACTAGGTCCTGTAGTGTGTTGACTAAGATGGCTTTCTTGATATCATCATTCGTGATCTGCTACGCATTCCGTACTAAATTCAATACAAACCAAAACTTGTATGGATCTTCACTTCCTGCTCCCTTGCATATTGGTAACTGGATGGCGCTCGCCATTACTACTGTCCTGATCCTTCATCACTCTTTCCTCTAGCATCCCCGCCTTTCACACCAGACAGCCCTTAGGCATATCTTGATCCTAGCAATGGAACCATTTGTCGGCTTATATGGGCCTGACCCAGGTTCAGAAGAATTATTTAGCCAAACAAATCACGTAGCTACCGGCCCTTTTGGCAACAGCCCGCAAAGCACAAACTGAGGTCTCACCCAAGGTAGTAAGGGAGGGTGTTGGAACCAGGTTTCCACACCCTAGGGATGTCTTGGATGTGGTTTGGGGCTCGTGTGTTGTTCTGCAGCCTCATGCTATGTTAGATTTGTGTAGATCGGAGTACCCTTATTTCGTTTATTACAGATTGAATCACTTATTTCTAGTTTGATCTAGTTAAAATGGTCTTTAAGAAAACATTTATTACTTTTGGTTATTCACGCATCAAGATTAATCTAGTTCACATGTATTCAACCGTAGGTAATGAAAAAATCATAACGGTTCATTTATCATAAAAGAGTAAAGTCGCAACCAACACAAAATTTAGAAGAAACTTATCTTTATTATCAATCTTCCACAATACATCTAGATCCACCCTATGCACTCAGTTGCAAGGGTCTGCGTACACAGCTGCGGACTTTTCAAGCCTTTGTGCACATAGCTGCAGAGCCTCTACCTTTCCCTCGACTCAGAATTACAGACACTTTCAAGCTATTTCCTTTAAGGACCCATTATATTTCATCTTCTTAAAGAACTACTTTCCCTCATAGAGCCTTGCTCTATATATACTTTCGCTTGGCCTGCGATCCCTCCGCGAGATGACTCTATTACTATTTCTTTTCATTATTTTTTGGCAGACTACCCTTTGACTCAACCTACTATAGTTTGTGCTCTACACTTTCCACGAAGTCTTTTACCCTAATATTGCCCAATATTCTGAGCTTCGAACCCCATACTCGTTCTGTGGGGCTTAAGCTACCCAACACCTTTATTAACTTTTATTACATGATGTTTTGACCCGGGGTTGTTACATACCTCTCCCCCTTAGGGAAACACCATACTTGATGTTAAAAAACACCTATGTCTAGAAAAACTGATGAAAAGAAAAAACATATTGCCTATGGAGCTTTATAACCTAGCTCATTGTGATGTTTACAATAAAATTATGTTCAAAAGAAAAACCATCATGATACATGACAATATAACAACCATACCACTTATTGGAGTTTTATAACTTAGCTCATTTTTTTATTTATAATAGAAACCATAGATAAATATGTACAAATACCAAGGCACATTTTCCTTCATCGGGAAATAATGAAGAATACATAGCATGCATCTGATCAACCATCTCGCATGTAGCTTCATCGGGACCAAAGTGCTTCCACTGCACTTTAACCTACTCAAGTGTTTCGTTCCAAAGAATGAGATGTTTCTATTGCAATATGCATTGGGGTTCCTGCTGGAATTCTCTTTCTTTATCTACCTACAATACAGACCAATCAATAACATGATCAACATCCTTTACACATATTTTAGGAAATGAAACATGAAAAACATCGTGGAATTTCAATCTTAGAGGTAGTGCAAGTCTATAGGCTTTTGGTCCAATCTTCTCAAGGATATCAAAAGGCTTGCAATACCATGGTTCCAACTTGGCACATGATTCAGTCCTCAAGGAGCTCTTCTTGGGCTTGATGCACAAATACACATGCTCCCCAACCTGAAACTACTTAAATTTCATGTGTTGTTATGCATAAAATTTCTACCTTTCCTGTACTGCCTTTAGATTATTCTTTATAACCTGCATTTATTGTTCCATGTCTACCAACATGTCTGGTCCATTAAGTACCTTGTTCACTAGATCACTCCAACTGAAGGGAGTGTTACAACTCCGACCATACAGTGCCTCAAATAGACTCATCCCTAGTGACTCTTCATAACAATTGTTGTATGCAAACTCAACCAATGGAAGGTACTCCTCCCATCTCCTCTGTGAATTCATGACATACATCCTCAACATATCCTCCAATATCCTATTAACTCTCTTTTTCTGTCCATCTATCGATGGATGATAAGTTGTGTTGAAGGCCAAATCTATCCCCAATATGGCAAACAACTCCTTAAAAAACTTATAAGTGAACTTGGCATCCCTATCTGACACAATCTTCTTTGGAACACATTGAAATCTCATGATCTCTATGATGAAGACCTGTGCTAACTCACTAGTTGAATACGTAGTCTTTACTAGAATGAAGTGAGCTACCTTGCTCAACATGTCTACCAAAACCATGATAAAATCATGTTTCCTCAATGTCCTTAGAATACATGTAATGAAATCCATGGAATTGACCTCCCATTTCCACTCTGGAATCAAAATAGGTTGAAGCAATCCACCTAGACCCTTATACTCTGCTTTGATCTGCTTACAATCTAAACATCTCTCCACAAACTTTGCCACTTATTTTCTTAAACTTGGCGAGTAGTAGAACTTCTTAACTATTGTCAATGTCTGATGATATCCTCAATGACCCGAATATGGTTTTACATGGAACTCCCTCAAGATAATATCCTTGGGTTCATGGTCCTTTGGCACATAGATCCTATCCCTAAATCTCACCAAGGCATCTGCTATAAGATGATAGTTTACATCTTGATCATTTCTACTTTGTTGTAGCCTATGCATAAGCTCCCTATTCCTGTCATCCTGCTAACCTATCTGTAAGATCTGATCCTATAAATCTGTCCCATATGAGCTTACTATTGCAACATGGTTAAACTACACTTTCCTCCTGAGAGCATCCGCAATTGTGTTCTCCTTTTCCTTATTGTACCTGATCTCAAAGTCAAACTCACTAAGAGTAGCCAACCATCTGGTGTTCAAATTTGGGTGGTCAAACAAATATCTAAACCCACTATGGTTTCTCATCAACACAAACCTCTTGCCAAGAAGATAATGTCTCCACATATTCAAGGCATGAATAATAGCTACCAACTCAAGATCATGAGTCATGTAGTTCTTCTCGTGCTCATTTAGTTTCCTGGAATCATAGCATATCACTTGTCCCTCCTGCATCAAGAATCCTCCAAGTCCTCTCTTGCAAGCATCTGTACACACTACAAACATTCTCTGGATCTGTAATATTTAACATTGGAGCATTTGTCAACAATTGCTTCAACTATTCAAAACTATTTTCACACTCCTTTGTCCATTCAAACTTCTTATCTTTCCTCGGAAATGATGTAATAGGATATGCAATGAGTGAGAAATTCTTGATGAACCTCTTGTAGTAACCTACAAGTGTATGAATGATCTGACTTCCTCCATATTTCTAGGAGCTGCCCACTCTATGATAGCCTTTTTCTTATCTGGATATACTGTGATGCCATTCTTGGAAACAACATGTCCTAAGTAAATTACTTTTGTCTGAAAAAACCGCACTTGCTAATCATAACATATAATTAATTCTCTCTTAGCAATCTCAACTGGTCCGAACTTAAACAAGAATGTAACAACTTACAGATAAACTCATAAACATAGATATGTAGTAGAAAAACACTTCATTTCATTAATAGAAAAATACTGAGCTATGCTTACAAACATAATGGAAATAAGATAGGTTGTGTGATGGTAGCTTATCTCTAAGAAGAGATGTGGCAGCTACATCCCTCTGAACTGAGTTACAATGAGGGTTAAGGGCATTTTTATTATTGAAAAATAAGAGAAAACCCTAAACAACCAAAACCCTAACCTGAGGAGATGTAACACCAAGAGTTTATGGGCCCTTTTGGGGTTAGTTCGGCGGCCAACTTCCAGGGTCGTAACTTGGTCATATTATCTTCGTTTGATGCATATGATACCTCATTGGAAAGATCTACAAGAGGACTATAACTGCCGATTTGATTACAAAAGTAATTACTAGAGGAATTGTTCCAAAACAATGTCGTTTAGGGCCTAGAAACGGCTCCAAAAGTTTAGGACTTGAAAAAACTACCAAAAATAGTAAATTGTGCTACAATTAAGGAAACTGAAAAACTGAAAGAAACAATGGTGAGGGTCCAAGTGGAATAGGAGGGTGGCCACCAATATCCACCTAGATCATTCTGCCCCCCCAGGAAGCAATAGTCCCCATTGTGTTGAGTTCCTCCATGAGATGAGGAAACTTCTGCTAAACTTGGTTCCTAGGGAGCCATTTTCCTTAGTGGAGGGGTTGGCCTACTTTGACAACTTGATATAGTTGTATCCTCTATTGCCAAGTTTTTTTGATCTATGTTTCCATGATCTAATCAGTTGTGGCCTATTCCATGTAGTCCGGGTTGAGCTCTATTGGTGTGAGTTGTTTTGCAATGTCAGATGTGTCCAACAATGGTGGAAAGTATGGGTGAAGGCAATCTACATTGATCACTAGGTGCAGACCAAGGAACGGTGGGATGCTAAGCTCGAAGGCATTGTCCCCAATGGCCTTGGTGATGGTGTATGGCCCATATCAGAGTGGGAAAAGCTTGTGGTAGGGTCAAGCAAGGTGCTCCTTATGCAAATTTAGCTAGACTTTGTCGCCCACCTAGAATTTATGTGGCACTCGATGTTGATCATGGCACTGCTTGTACTTAGCATTGGACCTGTCCAATATATAATGGACCTATTGGTAGATGTGTTGAATGTGCTCAATGATGTTGTTAGCCCTATCATCTTCAGACTACACGTGAGTCAAATCTACCTGAGTAGCTAAAATGGTATGGCCACATCAATGGGGCATAATGGCTGAAATCCTAGTCGTACCTAAAAGGGGCTATGGAGAGCTCTATTGTAGATGTGTTGGACATAGGGGAGACACTCATCCCATGTGTGTGGATACCTCGAGTTGTACATGCATAGAATGTGTACAATCATCCTATTGACAACCTCTATTTGGCCATTAATTTTGGGATGGAAATTCATGGATGTAGTGAGTTTTGTATCCAACATCAACCAGAGACGTGACCAAAATTCACTTAGGAATCTGTTGTATTGATCTAAGATAATGGACTATGGGATCCCAAATTGTACCAACACTCACTCAAAGGAGAGCTTAGAAGTGGCCTCTATTGTGATACTTTTCTTGCAGGCCACCATGATGGCCATCTTAGAGAATCTGTCGACGACCACGAGAACACAATCGTTGTCATGCATAGTGGAAGGAAGGCCCAACATATAATTCATGGAGACAAATTCCCAAGGCCGACTAGGAGTAGGTAGAGGAGTATACCGAACTTGCTTCTTGATGGTTTGTTTGGCAATGGCGCAGGTGGTGTATGATCTAATGTACTTCCCAAAATCCTAACGAAGTTTCTGCAAATAAAAATACTTCTACAATACCACCACGATTTTCTCTACTCTGAAATGTGCAGCGACCCGACTGTAGTGCACCTATCAAATCATCTTGGCATTCTCACTTGAAGGAACACATATGTGTCCCAAGTGGCATAAGAATTCATCCTTAAGGTGAAAATTTGGAACTTTCTTCCCTTCTAGGAGTCTCTGGTATATGCTGCCAAATTCTAGATTTATCTTGTAAATATGTGGCCACCCCGACATCTCGTGCCCATAGGAGTCCAACACAATGATTAGTACCATGCCTGGTGGTGGGTTGAGGTAACCAATGACATTATTGATGCTACCCTTCTTATACTCAATATTCAAGTGGAACTGTTGCAGATAAGTGGACCATTTTTGATGATGATCGTTCTACAACTTCCCTTGTGTATGTATGAACTATAGAGGGTGGTGGTATGTGTGTTTGATTGTTTCCTTCCCCAAAATTTAATGCTTCCATTGATGACAGGCTTGCACAATGGAATACATTTCTTTGTCATAAGTGGGGTACTTTCAGACTGTGTCTGAAAGTGTCTCACTGTGGTAAGCCATTGGATGCTCATGTTGAGCAAGAACTTTACCAATAGCATAGTTGGAGGCATCTGTCTCAATCTCAAATGGTTGTTGCAGGTCTAGTACTGTGAGCACTGGTGCATAACAAAGGCGATTCTTCAACTTGGAGAATGCTCTCAGATAGGTTTCTAACCAAAATAGCTTGGCTTTTTCTCTACCCTTGGTGACTTGACTAAAAGGCGAAGCAATATGAGAGAACTCCAACATGAACCTACGGTAAAAATTGGCAAGACCCAAAAAGCTGTGAAGCTCTGTTAGAGTGGATGGGGCCAGCTAATCCCAAATGACTTGTATCTTGGATGGATCCACAAGTACACCTTTATCATCAATGATATACCCTAGATATTGAACCTGGGTCAGGCCAAAGGTACATTTCTCCAAGTTAGCAGATAGCTTGTGTTGTCGAAGGGTTTGAAGAACCTGTCGAATATGGTGGAGGTGCTCTTCCCAAATTTGGCTGAAGATCAAGATGTCATCTAAATACACCACCATGAATGCATTGGTGAAGGGTTGCAAGATGTTGTCCATCAGTCTTGTGAAGATTGCAAGGGCATTCGTTAATCCAAATGGCATGACAACCATTCAAAAAGGCCCTCCTTGGATTTGAAGGCTGTCTTCCACACATTGAAGGGTTTGATAGGCACATGGTGATAACATGATTTCAATTCAATCTTGCTGAAATATTTGGCCCCCTTGAGCTGGTCTAGAAGTTTATCAATTCACGGGATTGGGTACCTATTCCAGATAGTGATCTTGTTTAGCACCTGATAGTCAATACAGATCCTCTAGGTGCCATCCTTTTTTTGTACCAATACAATTGGGTTCCCATAGGGTGATGAGCTTGGCCTGATGTGCCCTTTCTATAATATTTCCTAAATTTTCCTCTTGATCTCATCATTCTCCATAATAGAGTGTCGATAGATCAGTCCATTGGGTAGTGACACGCGTGGGGTCAGATCGATGGAGTGCTTGACCTAACAGTGCAAAGGTACCCCTGTGGGTGAGATGAAAATGTCCCTATACTCCTCCATGACCTTGTCCATTTATTTTTGTTGTGCAGAGGAGCCCTGTATAGAAGCCGTAGACACAACCTTATTCTTGCCTTAGGGGAGAATCATAAGGAAAATGAATTTCCTAGTCTAGGAAATGATCTTACTGCATTACTTTGCAATGATCAAAGGGATGGAGGCAGGGAAACCTCTAGTATCCTATACAACTTATTAGCCAAAGTAATAATCACAGAGCAAGGTCTAGACTCATATACAGCATGTCGCTTCCACAAGTATGGTTGTCCTAACAATACATCAAAAACTTCAAGAGGAGAAATGTCACACAATACCTCATCCATGAAGGGCTTGATGCTATAGGGAAGGTGACATTGTTGGCTGATGTGAAGATCCCATCCTTGGTGAAGCCACCCAATGGTATACAGCTGTGGATGTGTTGTCATCTTTAGGCCCACCTGCTTCACAACTTCTGCTAAAATGAGGTTCTTTTGGCTCCCGCTATTGACAATGAACTGTAGCATAGAACCCTTCACTCACACCTATGAGTGGAAGAGGTGTTCCCCCTCCTCTAGATCTTCAGTCTGAATTTTTTGGATCTTTGTGGTGGCCACAATGGCACTGGGTTCCGCATCAATGATCTGCTTCCCTTTTTCAATCCCCTTATCGGGTTCTGGTTCAGATTCAGAACCTGCATTTGATTCAAAAGCCTTAAGCCTAGTCACCAGTGCGTTGGTTGTCTCAACACTCACTTGTATTGTGAGTGGAGCTCTTATGGGACTCACACCATCTTCTTGTATCCTTATTCATCTTCGTGGTATTTTTCTTTACTTGCGGCTTCGGCGGGTTGTCCTGAGTACCCCTGCCTTGGCTTGGTCCCTTGTTCTGTGGTTTGGGGGCACCTTTTCCTTGCTTGGGATTCGTAGACCCAAAGTCCCGCTTCTTCTGTTTAAATTCATACTCAATATTTACACCATACCGATACGCCATTCCGAGCGAGGAAATGTCTAGGAACTCCATCTCAGCCTGGATGTACTTGTGTAGAAAGTTGTGGTATTTGAGCACCAAATTCCACTTAATATCCTTGATACCTAGCTTCGTGCGAAGGGTATGCAAAGTATTTATGAATTCAGAAACATTTTGGTCCCTTCCCTATCATAGCGTGGTCTACTTTATGTATTTATCTTCATAGCTCCTGAAAGGGTAATACTATTCCTTTATGGGGTCTCGAAAATAATTTTAAGAAGGTGGAGCTGAAAACAACAAGGGTTCACTCTCACCCTTTTGTTCATAGGAGGTTTTCCACCAGTCCTTGACATGTGGGGTGGTTTTGAGAAGTGCAAATGTAATATTTTCCCAATTGGAAAATTCATGATCTGAAAAATATACTTCTAATACATTTAACCATTTATCAATGGTGTTTTCATCTATGAGGCCTTCAAATATGGGAATATAGAAGTTAAATTGTACCTTAAAAGGAGTAGCGCCCCCAGAGTGGTTGTTGGATGAAGATGCATCACCTATGGATAGCCATCAAAGGATCTAGGCAAAGTTATCCATGATCGCGTCCCTCTGTTGCTCAAGGGCTTCTTCGAGCAACATTTTGAAAGGATATCCTACCCCCTCATCTTTATTTTCTTTTGCCATGAGAGGTTGTCAGGTTTTGTGAGGTTGATCCTACAATGGTTCAACCGATCAAGGCCTAACTCCTTATACCCTGAACTCGTTGGGAACATGTAAAGAAAAATAGAGAAAGAGCAGACCGCTCTAATACCGCTGATCCTAACTTAAACAGGAACACAAAAACTTACAAATAAACTCATAAACATAGAGATGCAGCAGAAAAACACTTCATTTCATTAATAGAAAAATATTGAACTATGCTTACAAACAAGATGGAAATAAGATAGCTCGGGTGATGGTATCTTATCTCCGAGAAGAGATGTGACAGCTACATGCCTTTGAAATTAGTTACAATAAAGCTCAAGGGCCTTTTTGTTATTGAACAATAAGAGAAAACCCTAAACAACCAAAACCCTAACCCGAGGAGATGTAACACCAAGAGTTTATGGATCTCATTGGGGTTAGTTGGGCAGACAACTTCCCGGGGTCATAACTTGGTCATATTATCTCCATTTAACATGTATGTTACCTCATTGGAAAGAACTCCCTGAGGAATAATTTTGCCAAAAAACATCGTTTAGGGCCTCAAAATGGCTCCAGAAGTTTAAGACCTAAAAAAACTAGAAAAATAGTAAATTGTACTATAATTAAAGAAACTGAAAAAATGAAAGAAACAATGGTGAGGGTCCAAGTGGAATAGGTGGGTGGCCACCAATATCCACCTGGATCATCAACATTGCTACTAAATGCTTGGCATACTATTCCTCACTCTTAAAATATATCAAGATATCATCAATGAATACAATAACAAATTTGTCTAGATAAGGACGCAACACACTATTCATCAAGCACATAAAAGTACCATGAGCATTAGTCAAACCGAATGGAACTACAAAAAACTCATAATGCCCATACCTAGTCCTGAAGGTAGTCTTGTAGATGTCCTCTTGTTTCATGCATATTGATGATACCTTGGTCATAGATCTATCTTTGAGAACAATACTTCTTCCTTAAAAGGATAAAACAATTCATCATTCCTCAATAATGGATACATGTTCTTAATCGTCACCTTGTCAAGTTGCCTATAATCAATGCACAATCTAAGAGTACCATCCTTCTTCTTCACGAACAATACTAGTGCACCCTAAGGTGATACACTTGGTCTAATGTATCCCTTATCAATCTCCTTCAAATGCAACATCAACTCTACTAATTCTGGAGTGCTCATCCTATAAGGCATCTTTGATGCTGGTGCTGCCTCTAATACCACCTCAATAGAAAAGTATACTCCCCTGTGCAGAGGAAACTCTAGAATCTTTGCTCGAAACACATCCTGAAACTGTTGTAATATAGATTATCTCTTGAATATTTCTACATACTCAACATCCTTAACCTTGTCACTTGAAATGTGAACTGCAAACATCACACATCCTTTCCTGCAACTATGCTTATTCTGCATAACTGTGTCCATCCTCATTGATGTAGGTTTCTTCTTCCCCTACAAGGTTCTCTTCTCTACATTATCATCCAGGCACTCAATTTCCTTCTCATAGCAATCTACTTTGGTCTTGTGGAGATACAACAAATCCATACCGAAAAGCATACTATATGATCCCAATGGTAGTACATGCAAATTTTTTGTTGTAGGCATACCATTCAACTCAAATGCACAAGCTCTTACCCAATGATGAACTCTCTTCTTCTTACTTATAGCCAAATGCACTAACCAAGACTCTACATCCACTTATTTTCTGAAGCCACACTTATCCACTAGGTTAGGATTAGCATAACTATAGTTAGATCCAGGGTCAATCAAAATATAAATAACTTGATCACAAAGCTTATCGTCCATCTCAATGATAGACACTTAGTATTCACTTGCCTATTGTCCAAAATTGCATAAATCCAAGGAATTTTATGACCAACATCCCCGATTGTATGTGCCTCTTGAGCGTTATATATTTGAGGCCCACCTCCATAGTATAATGGAAAATCCTTCTTACAATGATCTTTTCCACATATCTAACACTGCAACAATTCTTTACTACCACCTTTAGTCTGTTGCGACACAAGTCCCTTGTCAACTCTACATAAATTCTTGTAAGGAGAAACATTTTATTTCTCACTTTCATCTTGAGGTCTTCTGACACAAGCCTAAAGCTTGCCATACCTAGGAACTTAATTGGCTGTTCATGCATCATCATCATATGCCCAATTCCAATTCAACACACGGAAATTTTCACTAATTGTGTGGAAGCTTGTAATTTCACTTTCCTGGCAATTTCATGTATCATCCCAAAATTCAAAACCTGCATTTCCAATTCAGATTTTCCACACCACATATGCGCCTTCAATATCAGATTCAAAGACCAATCAAACAAGTGCGCCCATATTTACATTCAACTCAGAACAAATTCGGATTCCAATATAAAGCTCTGACTAAATCATGCCATAGCGAATATTTATTAGATCTGCACTTTCTAACATTTCACAACAGCGCAAGGAATCAATAATAAATCTGGGTATGCTAACAAAAGTGATTACCTCAACAACGCCTCTGCAATTCACCCATTGACTCTACCTGCTCACAAGTCGAGGTTTAACCATTTCTTCATGATCTGCGCCTTTGATTTCTTTAAATGTTTGGACAGTGATATGCACGAGGCTTCTGTCAGCAATTTTATTCCTCTGTAAAATTCTGTCTTCAATCCCTTCTTACTGCTCGGAATTCTGGAATGAATTCTCAATTGTGTTCTAATTTCTTGGATGCTCCATACATTCTCGGTAATTATAAGGCCACTTCCACTTTCCAGAACTCTCATAAAATACCAGCGTATCAATAGAATTATATTTTATACCAATCAACCTTCACTTCTTTGGCGCCCTTCATGTTGTTGCTCAGTAAACAACCTCAAAATATATATGCTTAACTCAATTAAGGAGTGTGCCTTACCTTCATCTGCATATTGGGGAAGTCTTAACAGCGATATCATATATATATACACCTCGTTATATTCTCCCTTTTCTTTGCTATCGGCGCTGGTGTTAATCTACCCTTATTTTAAACAAAGGCTTGTGGTATACATGCATCGGCTCTGTTATAGGCTGAGGTTTATCATCGCCAAGGCTTGAGTCCTCTATATATGCTATCCACCACCTAGCATATAGCTTCGCATAACGAAATTACCCCGCATACATATCTTTGGTAGGGCGCAGCGCTGAGATCATTGTTCGACGGTCCACCTCCACATCAACAGATCCGATGCCTTGTACGCAGCCTTTAATAAATCGGTCAACCAACCCTTCCACCTCTGCACTGACGAATTCAGCGATGTGTATATACTGTAATTTATATCAATTCGGCTCCAAATTCGGAATTCACCTTCAACAGCAACTACCAAGTCCCCTAATTACACAGATAACAATATTGTAATCTTGGCCTTACAGATCAATATCATAGTGACCAAGCCCGTGCTTATATCATCAGAAACGAGTCGAAATTTCTTTGTATTGAGTCAATAAAACTACACATAGATTAACAATCCAGATTCCTCCATAACACAATAATCTCAGAAAACAAGAAGAATCGAACCTTCCTTCCACACATCGAACACATAAATTCGATTCACAATGCTTTACACAGAATTATTCCTTTCTTAGAATCCATTCATTCTGATATTAAATTATCCAATCAATTCTACATGAACTCAATAATGGCATAAACTCCAGAAAATTAAATTCTTCATTAATACACAATACTTACAATAACATTCTTCCTCCTTGGCCTGATTTTCCAGATTGATGGCCCTTACAATTTACCAAAGGCTCACAGCCTTGGTTGTTCCCAACCAGATCTCTACTCCTCTCACTTTTCTCACAATCTCAATGTTCTTTTCTCTCAAAAAGCCCTCCTATTTATACAATTTTAAAAAAAATCATTAAATTAAATGCTCAATCCCTTAAAATCCTCAACAAACCCCTAAATCTCTCAACATCCCTAAAGGATAGGTTTTTACCCCTAAAATCCTTCAATTTATTAAATTTCCTCATATCCTTTTATTAATAAAAAGATATTTACATAAATCCTCACCTTCTCCTATCTAATTCAAATTAATTAATAAAATATTAAAAATCATCACACCCCATATTTACAAATTAATATTATCACACCCCATATTTACAAATGGAGAAAATGGTCTTGATGCTCCTGCATCAGACTCCCCATGTAAGAAAATTCATGACCACCTGGTCATAAGTCTGGATATCTCCTCCTGGATCCCAAATTTGATTTTGTAATCCTTCTGTGCTTGTTGATTGCTTCACTGTTGTTTTCATCTGCTGTTGTCTTCTAGGTTTCCATATTTTGTGTTGTAATGCTCCACTTGCTCTGCTCTTGCAATCTTTCATTGTCATTCTCTTGTTGTTGCTCCTTTTCTTTCTTTCGGTTGTCCTTTTCTGGGATGTTTTTATCATTAACCTCCTTATCACCTCAATTTCTCTGTCCAGTATGTCCTTTGTTTGTTGATTGTTTCCATCCCTTGATTGCTGAATTCTCATTCTTGCTTACTCTTCACTTGTTTTGATCACCTTTTCTGTTGCTGCTACTATAAATGTTGCATCACATGTTGCTCTAGCTGTCACTATGAATGTTGTGGCTTCCCAAACTTCCTTTCCCTCTGCAACACTCCTTTGCTCGTCACCTTCTGCAATTTCTTCTTGATTATCATTTATGACAATCGCTTTGTCATCCTTCTTCAGCAATCTATCCTGGACATTCATCCTTTGTTCTTCCAATTTCCTCCTTTGAAAGCCTAATTCTCGATATAGCTCAATGATTTTACTTGGAGTGGACTTCGGAAACTTTACACGGTCTTCCAATTCCTCACATGGTTTTTCTTCTACTAAATCTTCCTTAACATCCTTCAGTAGATGTTCTTCTTCTTCTTCCAAACCTGCAATCACACACAAATCATTAGTTTTAAAATCACAAGACCTTATGGTCTTGTTTAAGGCTTCAGTCATCAAATCTTCCGACTGTTTCGAATCATTCATATGATTCAAATCCTCTAGCTCTTCATCACTTTCAAAAAGTAATGGTCCACTCTCTGGGTAACATATCGAAACTTCAACATCTTCTTCAGCATCTTCCTTTTGCTGTAGCTCAATTGTTTCGAGCTTCTCTTTCTTCTGTCTCGCATCTATAACCTGTTCAAGTTCCCTTAGTTCCTTTATCAACTGCAAATTTACCTGATGATTCCACTTCTCTTGTAGTCTCTGCCATCTCAACTTCTTTCTCATGACATAACCATGTTTCTGGTTTTCCTCATTTCTTTGCAACATCTCCATTAACACCTCAAGCTGAACTGTTATCTCAGCCTTCTCCCTTTCATATTCCTCTTTGCTTAACTGTCTCTGTATGCCAACTGCCTTGGCATCCTTCTCCTTTTGTCCTCTGCTATGATTTATTTCAGAACCTTTGTTATGGCTGTCACTAGTCATCATCATTTCCATCTCTATGAGTTCCTTACTCACTTTACTATGAGTTGCACTAAAGCCTCTTTCGCAGCAAGTCCTGTCCTGCCGCCACTTACCTCACCAAGCCCTCCTCACTCGGTCTTTTGGCAAGCAATTGGTTCTATCTATGGAACCTCCTTTGAGCACTTCTCTTTGCTCTTCCTGGCTTCAACTCATCTCCCTGTTTACAACTATCTTTCTTATCCAATCTCTATTGGATTTCCTCAAGGTTCTGCCACCTCTATGTTTCACCTAGAAACTTTCACCAGCTTCCTTTATCTATTAGTTGCAATAATATTTCAATGCAAAGACTACAATATTCTATTCTTCAAAAAAATATCATCTTACCTCCACGATCTCATCTGATCTTGTCCTTCCATTCGCCTGCACTTCATTTACCTTCAGAATCTCACCACTTCTGCAAATTTGTTCCAGCAAATATTTATGCTTCCTGTGCGAAATCTCACTGTCAATCAAATTTTAAAATATGATCCTCTCTTCCAATCTTCTGGCTTTATCCGGCAAACTTCAGATTAAATAATTCACAGAAACTATCCTCAACAAATGGTTCAAAACCCACAACCCAACCATCTTCTTTTCAACAGGTTCAATAGCATTAAAAATCCCTTGTTCACGTCTTATAAAGACTATTTTAAAAAACCATCAGTTTCATTATTCTATTTTAAAGCCCCAATGCTTCTCATTAAAAATGTATTTAACTCACTTCCCAATTAACATGGATTTTTTTAATACAATCAAAATCAACCAATGCGCCCTTGGTTTGTTTTTACAAACATTTCATGCCACAGCGTTTAATACCATCCTCATAATGGAACTCCGATTCATTGCAAATTAATAACATTGTTCGGATTTTAAAACGGCAATCTATATGTGTGCCTTATTCAGACAATTGTATCTGAATTTCATACCTAGATATCTGCACTTGTGACCAGGAACGAACTTCATTCCAGCACTGTACCATCTGCAACGATCTGCCATTCTATTCACCTCCTCGGACGTTGCAACCATCAATCCTCAACTTGTCTCTTGTCAGTAAAACCCAATTCAAAATTAAACAACCCAATACCTGCACGATTCTTCCTTCATTCAGCTGCATATCAGATTTAAAATCTGATCATTCATCACACATTCAGAAATATATTCCAGTTTAACAAACATTCTGACTTCAACCAAATATTCCTCATTTCAACAGAGCCAAGCTCTGATACCAAAATGACGCAAGCCTAAAGCTTGCCATACCCAGGAAATTAATTGTCTATTCATGCATCATCATCATATGCCCAATTCCAATTCAACACACGGCAATTTTCACTAATTGTGTGGAAGCTTGTAATTTCACTTTCCTAGCAATTTCATGTATCATCCCAAAATTCAAAACCTGCATTTCCAATTCAGATTTTCCACACCACATATGCACCTTCAATATCAGAATCAAAGACCAATCAAACAAGTGCGCCCATATTTACATTCAACTCAGAACAAATTCGGATTCCAATATAAAGCTCTGATTAAATCATGCCATAGCAAATATTTATTAGATCTGCACTTTCTAACATTTCACAACAGCGCAAGGAATCAATAATAAATCTGGGTATGCTAACAAAAGTGATTACCTCAACAGCGCCTCTGCAATTCACCCATTGACTCTACCTGCTCACAAGTCGAGTTTTAACCATTTCTTCATGATCTGCGCCTTTGATTTCTTTAAATGTTTGGACAGTGATATGCACGAGGCTTCTGTCAGCAATTTTATTCCTCTGTAAAATTCTGTCTTCAATCCCTTCTTACTGCTCGAAATTCTGGAATGAATTCTCAATTGTGTTCTAATTTCTTGGACGCTCCATACATTCTCGGTAATTATAAGGCCGCTTCCACTTTCCGGACCTTGCCCCTGTTACAGAACTCTCCTTTTTTCCCGAACACATAAAATACCAGCGTATCAATAGAATTATATTTTATACCAATCGACCTTCACTACTTTGGCACCCTTCACGTTGTTGCTTAGTAAACAACCTCAAAATATATATGCTTAACTCAATTAAGGAGTGCGCCTTACCTTCATCTGCTTATTGGGGAAGTCTTAATAGTGATATCATATATATATACACCTCGTTATATTCTCCCTTTTCTTTGCTATCGGCGCTGGTGTTAATCTTCCCTTATTTTAAACAAAGGCTTGTGGTATACATGCATCGGCTCTGTTATAGGCTGAGGTTTATCGTCGCCAAGGCTTGAGTCCTCTATATATCTCTGTATCCTGTTGCTTTCGGTTGGTGTATATATAATTGTAATTGCTCCGGTCCTTGTTATGCTATCCACCACCTAGCATACAGCTCCGCATAACGAAATTACCCTGCATACCTATCTTTGGTAGGGCGCAGCGCTGAGATCGCTGTTCAACGGTCCACCTCCGCATCAACAAATCTGATGCCTTGTACGCAGCCTTTAATAAATCGGTCAACCAACCCTTCCACCTCTGCACTAACGAATTCAGCGATGTGTATATACTGTAATTTATATCAATTTGGCTCCAAATTCGGAATTCACCTTCAACAGCAACTACCAAGTCCCCTAATTACACAGATAATGATCTTGTAATCTTGGCCTTACAGATCAATGTCATAGTGACCAAGCCCGTGCTTATATCATCAGAAATGAGTCGAAATTTATTTGTATTGAGTCAATAAAACTACACAGAGATTAACAATCTAGATTCCTCCATAACACAATAATCTCAGAAAATAAGAAGAATCGAACCTTCCTTCCACACATCGAACACATAAATTCGATTCACAATGCTTTACACAGAATTATTCCTTTCTTAGAATCCATTCATTCTGATATTAAATTATCCAATCAATTCTACATGAACTCAATAATGGCATAAACTCCAGAAAATTAAATTCTTCATTAATACACAATACTTACAACAACATTCTTCCTCCTTGGCCTGATTTTCCAGATTGATGGCCCTTACAATTTACCAAAGGCTCACAGCCTTGGTTGTTCCCAACCAGCTCTCTACTCCTCTCACTTTTCTCACAATCTCAATGTTCTTTTCTCTCAAAAAGCCCTCCTATTTATACAATTTAAAAAAAAATCATTAAATTAAAT
>APFE030837109.1:128483-151938 GCA_000404065.3 Pinus taeda
AAAAGAACACCTCGAGGAGAAGAATACTTGATATTATTCATTGACGATTTCTCCAGGTTTGTCTGGTTAGGACTTATGAAGCATTCGAAAAATTCAAATCCTTCAAAGCCTTGGTTGAAAATGAATCAGGTCACAAAATTAAGTGCCTCAGATCCGACAGAGGTGGGGAGTTTACCTCAAATGAATTTTTCGGTTTCTGTGAAGAACATGGGATAAGAAAAGAATTCTCTACAGCCAGAACTCCTCAGCAAAATGGAGTGGTGGAAAGAATGAACAGAACAGTCCAACAAATGGCTCGTGCTATGCTTGATGAGTCAGGAACTCCTACAACTTTTTGGGGTGAAGCTACTCATGCTATGGTGGTTATTCTCAACAAAACAAATGTCCGGGTGAACAACACTCAAACTCTTCATGAGATCTGGAATGGTAAGACTCCTTTGGTAAAGCACTTCAAAATCTTTGGGAGCAAATGCTATATTAAGAATACTGATGAGCAGCTTGGCAAACTTGAACCTAGAACAGATGAAGGCATTCTTCTTGGTTACTCTCCACATAGCAAAGCATACAAGTGCTACAATAAAAGACTTGGCAGAATTATTGAAAGCATTGATGTAGTGGTTGATGAGAAGGGATACATCCCTAGACAAGTACATCATGAAGACATCGAAGAAGATGAAGGCTACCCTCAACAGCAGAATGATGAAGAACCTCAAGAAGAACCTGAAGAAGAATCAGAGGAGCAGACAAGAATAGAAGAAAAGACTCCATCCAGATATGTTCAGAAGAATCATCCAGAATCTCAGATTATGGGGCAGAAAGAAGCAGGTGTACAAACAAGAAGAACAGTTGCAAAAGCCTCAAGCTATTTTGCATTACCCTCCTCTACTGAACCACAAAATGTGAAAGAGGCATGCGAAGATGAATGTTGGATAAAAACAATGGATGAAAAACTTGAGCAAATCGAAAGGAACAACACTTGGGAACTGGTTCCTAGACCAAAGGATAAGAATGTTATCGGAACAAAATGGGTCTTCAAAAATAAATTGAATGAAAATGGAGAAGTAATTAGAAACAAGGGCAGACTTGCTTGTAAAGGGTATGCGCAACAAGAAGGAATAGACTTTGAAGAAACCTTTGCTCCCGTTTCAAGACTTGAGGCCATTCGAATGTTCCTTGCTCTCTCAAGTTTTCAAAACTTCAAAGTATTTCAAATGGATGTGAAATCAGCCTTTCTGAATGGAGACTTGGAAGAAGAAGTATACATTGAACAGCCAGATGGGTTCATTCTTGGAAATGATCCAAATATTGTATGCAGATTGAAAAAGGCTCTCTATGGGCTCAAACAAGCTCCAAGGGCTTGGTACTATCGTTTGGATAAATATCTTCATCAACAAGGTTTTTCAAAAGGATCAGCAGATAGCAATCTTTATATAAAAGTTGAAAATGACAAATTGCTAATACTTGTTGTGTATGTAGATGACATTATTTTTGGCAGCAATGAAGAAGAGATGAGTCAAAGCTTTGCCTTTGTCATGCAGAAAGAATTTGAAATGTCCTTGCTGGGAGAACTGACATATTTCCTTGGTCTGCAAATCCAACAAAAGGAAGAAGGAATCTTTTTATCTCAAACCAAGTATCTCAAACAGATCTTGAAGAAATATGGCATGGAAGATGCAAAACCAGTATGTACAACCATGGTCACAGGATGTAGCCTCAGTGCAAATGATGAATCTGCAGCAGTACATCAACCAACCTACAGATCTATGATTGGAAGTCTACTTTATTTGACAGTTACCCGACCGGACATCATGCATGCAGTAGGAATAGTTGGAAGATTTCAGGCAAATCCAAAGGAGACTCATCTTCAGGCAGTGAAGAGAATTTTCAAATATCTTCAAGGAACAAAAAATTATGGCTTATGGTATCCTAGAAATACAGATCTCACACTTCATGCTTATACAGATGCAGATTGGGTCAGAAGTGTGGATGACAGGAAGAGCACAAGTGGTGGTGCATTCTTTATGGGTTCCAGATTAGTATCTTGGTTTAGCAAGAAACAGAGTTTGATTGCTTTATCTATAGCTGAAGCAGAATATGTGGCTGCTACATCTTGCTGCACTCAACTTCTTTGGATGATGTGTACCTTGCAAGACTTTCAAATCACTTGTACTCCACCTATCTCCATCTTATGTGATAATACAAGTGTAATCAGCATTTCAAAGAACCCAGTCATGCATTCAAAGACCAAGCACATACCGATCAAGTATCACTTTCTCAGGGAACAAGTGAGTGAACAAAAGGTCAAGTTGGAGTATGTTCCTTCTAAGGAACAAGTTGCTGATATTCTCACCAAACCATTGCCCAGGGAGACCTTTGAATACCTCAGGAAAAAGTTGGGGCTAGTTGATGCATCATCTTGTTTTTGAATCTCATATGTTGGTTGTACACGAGGTTTATATGTGGTATACGTGTACACTTGCTGGTTTATGGATTATTTGTTGGCACAGGTTCAGGGGGAGCACATATAATGCATTATTGGCATTATGGTAGCACAAAAGGAGAACATGGATGCTGATCTGAACATGGCTGCAATATGTCTCTATCTATTTCATGGTGGATTATGGATCTGGTCAGGGGGAGCATTATCAGCAGATCAAAGACTTATGCATGTTCTCAAGGGGAGCATAACCCTTTTCCCTTGATGTCAAAGTGGGAGAATGATGTTGAGGATCTTGGGGTTGCCATCAAGTCCAAAGGGGGAGATTATTGGCATTATGATTCTAGTTTGGTAGTATGGCACAGGTGTTGTACTTGATGGCAACTCACTCTTGTGACAGATTTCAGTTCAGGCACTCAAAATCGTGAAAATTAAAGATACCTGCAAGTAATCCTAGCAGAAGCTACGGACCCGCAGGTTCACCGACCAAGGAGTGCGGTCATACCCGCAGGTGCTCTGTTCAGAAGGTTTGGACCTCAGTTTCACTCACTCCAATGCAGAAAAGCACGTGCACGTGGGAATCTTCATGAATGGTTCATGGTATTAGTCTGTCAGTTTTTGATCAAATGGTTTTGGTCCGTGGTATTGCATCCAAAAGTATTGATCCCAAGTATTGGGTTCATGGTATTGTGTTATTATGGTTTTGAACCATGGTATTGAGAAGGGCTTGCCTATAAAAAGGAAAGGAGATCTCTTGGCCACACACTTGTGAAATTTGAATATATTAAGATCTGAAATTTTGGGTGATTGGTTTTAAAAGCTAGATCTAAATCAAGGAGATACCTTAAGGTGAATCTATTGACATATCGTGATCTCTCGTGCGCATGAACATGTCTGTGGATCTGACTGACTGTGGCACATTGGAGGACTATAAATTTGGCCCTAATCAAAAGTCCGCAGGCGATCCGAAGGCGCAGTGCGAGGGTACGCAGCTCAATCAAAAGGCTCAGTGTGGGAGTACGTTGCGAAGCCAAAGGTGCAGTGCGGGGTACACAGTGTAGGAGAAGGTATAGTGTGGGGCGCACGTAGTACAGAAAAGGGCGAAGTGCGAGGCATGCAGGCAAGAAGAAGGCACGATGCGGATGTATGTTGTATGTCAGAAGTAAAGGTGTGGATCTGAAGAAAAGTACACAAAGCATAAGAACAACCAGTGTGGATCTAGGCAGTTCAGTCTCAGAGGAGCTGCGGATATACGTAGGCCCTTGTTGGTGAAGTTGTGGTCTTATCTTTAAACATTTGTTGATTGTCTTTTATCTATTGCAGCAGAGTTCTGGGTTTAGATTTCTGGTATTACTTTTCTGTTTACAGCATTCTGAAGAGTTGGGGTGTTTCATTGGTTCATTGTTAAGGAGATTGGTTGATTTACACATACTTTATGATTATTTGATGTTCATGGATCTAGTTTGAAAATTAATGGAAACGTTGGTCCTTAAAGAAGTTAAAAGAGCTAAGGGGGTTGCAGCTCCCTTCCAGGAGAGACTGGAAAACGAGAGAGAGTTGTAGCTCTCTGCAGGTTGCAGCCTGCGTACTGGTAAATGACTGCACCAGTACAAAATCATTGTAAAAGAAGTTTCTAATTGAAAGAAGACAGAGACATATTGCAGTAGGTGGTTTTCACCCACATTGGGTTTCCACCTTATATTTGGTGTTATTTGGTGTGACTATCTGTTTTTCTTGTTTCATGCTCTTTATTATATACAAGTTAATGATCAATATTTGAATATTAAATTAAGGAAGGCATATTGAAAAGAGTTTGATAATACTGATTCACCCCCCCTCTCAGTATTATTTCCAACATTTTCTCGACTGCTTGAGTGTGTTGGATTCCTATTTGATTGGTTTTAACCTCCATCCTTTGGTTGTTTTCCATTTTCTATCGATTCCACGTTTTTAGCCCTAGGGCATCTAGTGGCTTTGTGTGTCGAGCCTTCCTTAGGAGTTTTTGGTCTTTTATTGGTCCAGTCGACTTTCTGATTGCTCCCTTGCACTCGTTTAGTGGTTGTTAATCATTTCATTGAGTTGTTTGAGTGACCTACCTCTTTTTCATTTGAATTCCGCCTTGTTTCACTTTGGGCCTAGATTACACGGCTCATTTGTGTCTTTGGGATTTTTCTCAGTTTTGAAGGACTACTTTATCAATTTAGGGAACTGATTCTGCTTGCATTGAGTGAAATTTGCTTGTTTTTGCTCTCTTATTATCATTTCTCAAATTTCTCTCTTTTCATTATTTTTTCAGTTTTTTTAGTGCATCTTTCCCTTAACATTGAAAAATAAATCTCTTTTGCTTTTCATTAGTTAATGTGAATTAGAGATTTTCGTTGTTATTAGTGATTAGTGACTTTTGAAGAAAATCTTTTTGATTTCCATTAGCTGCGTTAGGATATCGTTAGTTGTTTTATGGTCATTTTGTTTGTGTGAAAGCTCTCAACTCTCTTATAATTAACGTTCATCGAATAAAATGATATACTGTAGCATATCGCTTGCATTTAGTAGATTTTGAGATACTACATTCCCTAGGGCCTGAAAACTGAAACGTAATTGAAGATAAACATTAAAATCGACTCAATTTACTCTAAGGCAGAATTGAAATTTAACGAAACATATTTAGAGGTCTAGGCTAGAGACGTGCTCCAGCGTCTTTAAACCTAGTCACTTTTGTTTCCACTCGAGGTTGGGTGATTCCTCCTTCTGTGACTCAATAGTGGTCTAGTACGGAATTGTGCTCCCATGTACCATCAAGTATATGGGGAGACCCCACTAGGTTATCATCCTTTATCCATAGGAAGCCGGGTCTGTTGCCCTATACCCGTGATACACCGAACACAGCATTCAGGGAGATTTCCTGCACGTACGGAAAGTCCTTGGTTGATTTCTCTTTCATTTCTAAAACCAAGGTGTATATTGCAGTTCACGATTATTTGGTACACCCTCTTTGCCTAGTATCCCTGAGCAGTCATTTGATCTTTTCTGACTCCCTAAATTTGAAAGGATCACCAAGCGCTTGCCCTTTCATGCTTGTTTCAAATCTGAAAGTGATAGAGTCACCTTTTATCCGTTTCTTGACTCTTAAAACATGAAACGGTGAAGTTTCTTAATTTCAATGTGGTAAAAATTAAATTACCCATGATCACACGCCCTGTTAGATTTTTCTTGTTGGCCATTTGATTGTGTGTCTTGACTCTTTTTCATCCCCGTGTGTGATTTTCAGTTTTTGATGGTAACTTTTCCAGAGTCCACCAACCCAGGAATCCCCTCTGACGGGAATCCTACTCATTTTCCTCCTTTTGGGAATATCGATGCTCCTTACATGACAACGTTGTCCCTTCCTGGGTTAACTATTGGGTTGCCTATTTGTTTTTTCTTAATCTCTGTGGTCTCTAATGTCCCAACTACTGGTCAATCAGTTCCTCCACCCGAACAACATCATGTTGATTCCAAGGTGAACCTCTCCCCTTCTTCACCTGTTTCTACGTCCTCATCTTCTACTTCGCCTAGTGAAAGTCTGGCTTCAAGTAACCAGGTGGCTAAGAAGAAGAAGAAGAAGAAGAAGAAGAAGAAGTCTCATAAGCGAGAGGCTAAAAGTGCAGCTGCTTCCCCGAGTACATCCCCGGTCGGAACACCTTCTGCTCTTCCATGAAAGGTTAAGTTTCCTTGTAAATTGTGCAAGGATGACCATCTTCTTCGTGATTGTCCTGGCATTCCTAGGATCTTAGAAGTATGGTCTCACGATCCGGCCTGCCCCTCATCATCCTTTGAAGCTCATGGCAATGCTACCCTATCAAATGGCAATGGCAAGAAGAAAGGGGAGATTTGATTACCCTATAGGCTATTTGAAGGCAACCATCTCCTTCACCTTTGTCCGCTCATGGATAAATCTTCCACTGTTTTGGAAAGTCTTACAGCGTCTTCAACCCAACTTCCCGTTGGTTATCAGAGGCTCTCTTTAGACCTTCTCCCTATTGACAAAGAGATTGACTTAGATTCTTCTCTTGTCCATCCTCCTCTTTCTGAACCTGGCTGTGCTAAGCCTATTCCAGGCCAACCATTGGTTAGAGAGAGTGTTAACTCGGGTTCACCACCTGATGATCACTCTATTTTGGAAGAGCATTCCGCTCACATTCTGCTTGCCTTGTCAGATTCTCCTGAGTCAGAAAATGACCCTCCTATCCCCATTGGTCAAAAGGGTCCCTCTTCAGTTCCTGTAGAGCAGGGGGAAATCATATGATTCCCCCACCAAGTAGTTCAGTTGTTTCCTTTGATTGGATTCACCTGACTACTTTCTGCCTTCCATCCCATGTGCCTTTCCAGATTACAGTACATGCCTATGATAAGGCAGTACCTGTCACTGTCTTGGATGAGGGTGCATCAGTCAGTCTTATGTCTTCCACTACTTGGCAAGCTTTGGGCTCGCCACAGCTTGTGCCGGTCACACAAAATCTGTTAGCGTTTGACGGAGGAACCAGTCAACCATTAGGGATCCTTCTGAAGTTCCCTATTACTTTGGGAGGAAAAACCCTCTATATAGACGTACTGGTTACCCAAGGTGATTTAGATTTTAGTCTTCTCCTTGGTCGTGACTATGTTTATGCCATGGGGGCCCTTGTCTCTTCATTTTTCCGTGTGGTTTGCTTTCCACACAATGGAAGAATCATGATTATAGATCAATTATCACTCTTTAGTCCCCTAATGCCTCCTGCACAGTTGTCATCCCCTCCTGGTTTTATCCACCAGTTGTATCTATCCCACTGCAGGTCAACTACGTGGCTATTTATCCCGTGCCTGTATCAAGTGATGATGTCATCCTGCATAGTGTCCTGGGGGCATTGGGTCCCAACTTCCAAGATGTTGTCCTTCCACCGGGAATGACACTCTTGGAAGCAACGAATTCCTATTCATTATGATGAAGTTCGCACGGAGCATAGTTCGCTTTCCTATGTCAAGCTCCTTAAAAAATGAAACTAGGTCTGGGCGGAGCATAGTTCGTTTTCCTATGTCAAGCTCCTTAAAAAATGAAACTAGGTCTAGTCGAAGCATAGTTCGCTTTCCTACGTCAAGCTCCTTAGAAAATGAAACTGGGTCTGGTCGGAGCATAGTTCCTTTCCTGTGTCAAGCTCCTTAACAAATGAAACTAGGTGTCACGAGGATAGTTCTTTTAAGTGTGTCAACCTCGTTAAAATAATGAAACATGAGCTCGTTCAATTCGAGTGCGATCAAAATATTGTCAACATTCACTCCATTTTCAACAGATTAAAGCTTGGGGGGCATGTACCTTGAATTGAGACATCATGTTGGGGGGCATGCCCGTTTCCCTTGTTTTCAAGCATAGTTTGCATGTGTGTGCTTTTAAGCTTGCATAAAAAATAAAATGTGATTAAATACATTTCACATTGGGTCATTTTTTATGCAACTGATACATTAGATTACATTTGTGTTATACATTTGCATAGCATATAAAAACATCATCACATGTAAAAGATCCATCCACCATAAGCATATGTATATATATATATATATATGTGTGTCGAAATGTTTGCACAGTGTGCATCACATAAGATAAAAAATATACATGTTCGTCTTAATACATCTAGAGATGACATGTCTCTCAAAAAATATACATGAAAATAAACCCTAGGTGTCTAATCTCTGTGGTGTTCATGATAATACGTCACCGCATGCACTAGGCATCTCAGAAGATGGTGGAGGAGATTAGGCACTCCCACTGTATGTCTCTGGTATGCCAGTGGGACATCTGCCAGTCGGGCATAGTCTGGAATCCCCCGGGCGATCCCCTCGAGGTTCTGGATTAACTCTCCTCCCTCGGCACCTTCTACCTGAGGGTCAACTACGGGCTAAGTTCTCCGTGAAATGGGAGACATACCGGCTGGTCACTTTGGGCCAACATCTGCATACACATATAACTGCTATTAGAATGAACATGTACTAACAAAAAAAAAAATAAAATAAAATCATAAAACATAAAATCAAAAAGAGATCATACCCAGCTCTTCGTCCCACTCATATCCCTCTGACAGTGGAAGATCTGGATCACCAGTGAAATCGGTCCCTGCATATGGCCATTCTTCGACTACGATCAACTGATGATGTAGCCACCCAAACAACTCCAGCCTCGAGGACATCTGTTGACCCCCTCCTCCTCTGGGCATCAATGCTGCCTAGCGAGCCATTCTTGGCTCTCGTGGTACTGGATCACCTACTATGGCCCCTTGACCTTTGAAGATTGGTAATTGTTCCAGAATGAACGATACTAGTATAGAGCCGTAGCCAAACTGTTTCAGTTTGCCTCACTTGCATTTTGTGAGCTGTCTCTTCATATTTGTTGTCACTGTTATGGCCCAATCAAATATCGTGGGATTCATACACTCTGAGGCCAATAAGAGCTGAGTTTTTATCGCCTCTATGGTTCCTGTGCCCCCGCAGCCCGCGTGATGGTGAATAGCACCACCCTGAGTGCTAGATCCCGAATGGTAGCAATGTCTACCTTCGCAATCCCGGATCTAAATTGTGCCCCTAGGCACACTTGTGCCATCACCTCGCCCATTTTCTCACCAGATGGTCTGCTCCCTATCAGTATGGGCACCAGACCTCTGCGTGACAATCCGGTGATAAAGTAGATGTCAGAAACCTCTAGTTCTAATACTTGAACCTGCAGTCTGAGCACTTGTTCGTTCTCATCCCAAATGCTGATCAAGTATTGTAAGAGCTCAAGTTGAGCTCGTAAATAAGGTGTCAGGAATAATTTCTTCAACCCGCAATTCCTGAGGGCATCCAAGCAAACTTCATCTTCCATGGCCAACTCGTCCTCTCTCTCGTGCTCCCTCTCTTTCCATTCAATCACCATTTTGCTCGGTTCCCTGCATCCATATGGTCAATAACCCTTGATTAGATCTCTGGTAGGCCAAAAAATGCATTCAAATCATTTACAAATCCGAAATTTAAGGTGAAAATTGGTTTCCGCCGTTGGCGTTGCTATTTCTAAAACAGTCGCGCCCATTGGTACGGGCTTTTGGCATATAAAAACCCATTGGAGCGGATCCGTGCCCGATACCCGCGCCAATGGGTGCGGCCCTAATTTTTAAAATCCTTCCACATAAATCTAACGAGTAAAAGGAAACTATCAAAAAATGGATTGAAATGGAGTACTAGGAAGCGCCTCTTACCTAGAACTAACAGAGCTCTGAATGATAGCACGGATCTGTCACAATCGCCGTTAGAAGTTCGCACACCAAATGGACCACTCTTGCTCTTCAGTGAGGTAAATAGTAAAAAGTAATTTTATTTTTACCATATGACATATTTATAACTTTTTGAACTCAAAATAGGTTTTGAAAGTTATTTTTCTAAATATTTTAATATATTTTTTGTCAAAAATGGGTTTTACACTTGCTCTTTGTGCAGCAACAGGTTTTTTATGTGACTTAAACAGTGAAACGAGTTATATTTTATACATTTTCGAACTTGGTAAATACACGAAAAAGTAATTCTGGAGTCATCTTTCAGCTCTTTTCTAACTCTCTAAATATGAAAAGATTACCAAGTTATTCCTCTTGACTCGTTAAATGTAAATAAGAGGCGATCGCCTTTAAGCTCTTTTCTGACCGTGTAAATACGAAAAGATCGTCGGGACCTTGTCATTTTAGGCCCGTTAACGGTTATGAAACGACGTGATTTTGGTCACTTTTTTACTTTTTCAGTTCGAAGTCACTAATCATGAAAAGTACTCCTCGATTGTAATGGTCGGGCGGTTCTTTCGAGTATTGTTTTATACTTTTTCGGGCTCGAGAGACACAAATTTACGAAAAAGGACCCCCCTAGAGTTTTCTTTTCTACGTCTTTTCAAACTCTCTAAATATGAAAAGACGTCGAGTTCTCCCTTTGTCAAACTCATTAAAACTTGATGACATTGGATTCCGTTGAAATGACGTTTTACAAGCATATGCTATCCCCTTCAAGCTTGTTAATAAAAATAATTGGGGTACTCGCCAGAAATGGTGGGGAAAATGGAACCAGAATCATTGTCATGTCGGCAGTATGTCGCTCTTGAACATGGTAGTTGTCTGCATTTGTGTCAGGGTGGGAACATCTCATCTTGTTTTTCACTTGCCTCCATGGGTTTGGGTGATCCTGTTTGACCTTTCATCTGCTCTTTGCCTTGTCACCATGACCTCTGATCAATTGATGTCAAATACTGCCAAGTCCACTATTGTGCCACCGATATGTTCAAGAGAAGTTGACCTCTGCAACCTCCCTCTGATAACTCATATAATCCTGATTCATAAAAACATTATCTTCCTCTGTCTTGCGTCGATGATGTGGGAAACACTATGGCCCACCTTCGGTCAAGGTCACTTCCTGTCGACTTCAGCTCATTATCCAGGAAGCTGATCTAGAGACTCCCTTCTAGTGCCTTGGAGTCTGCATGCCTCAATGGCAGGTTCTTCATATTCGATGCAAGGTTTTCATCATTGGCCTCTGGTTGAATGATTCTATGGGTGTTCGACACTGGCTCACTAATTCACACACCATAGATTGTACCTGTAGTATCTTGAGGGCCATTGTCATCATTGGTGGTACCTCTCGTGTCTATTAACAGCTTTCACCATTGGCTGGTAATCAGACGATGTTCCTGCATGTTCGATTTCGGCTCCTATATTCACATGCTTGAACTTATACTTTGTTCAGATCGAGATGGAGTGCAAGACCTAGGATTTTGTCTGTTGAGATCCAGGCTGCAATTTTGTGGATTATTATAATTATTACATGACTCATTCACTGGATGGCTGCAACCATGCCTGAGTCTATTTATCGATCCTCACTGGATGGCTGCGCCCATACCTTGGATCTAGATTATTATGTACTCTGCTATGGATGGCTGCGCCCATACCACATATATCATGTATTTGAGATATCAATTGTACTTCTCCACACAGGTTTTCCGGCGGCGGTGGTTTCGATTGGATATGTTCTCGTAAAGCATTTCACCCTTCTCTCTCTCTCTCGGGCCTCATGCTTTAGGGGGCATCTGTTACACAACAATTTGTCACCATCCCTGCTACCCCTCTCCCGTATCTTGGATAACTCATTCCGGGACCTATGAGAAGTGACATGGCCTAAAAACACTTGCATTACATTCCTCTGAGCATGAGCTTTGATTGCCCTCAAGACATCTCCTACTACCAAACCCTAAAAGCAACTCTTTTTCCATTGGCATGGTCCCATAGTTCAACCCTCACGCCAAGGGGGAAAATCCTCCAAAGAGGGCGTGCCAGTTGATACTCTTTCATAGAGCCACACCCGCGCCAACCATATTCAGAGGTGTTTTTTAACAAATAAATGGTGGAAGTTTTGTCCTAACAAGTTCCTGGACTGTTATCTATCTTGATTTGGGTGGTTCGGCTATGGATTGCCATAGAGAGGAAGTGGTTTGCCACCTCTCATGGAAGCTTCCTTGATGATATGGCCAATCCCATGATTATTGGTTATGATCCCAACTCCCCTTCCTCCATCTATAAAAGCTTGCCCATTTCCTTTGCAAGCTAGTTTTTGAGTTCCAGAGTTTCAGAATTCCCAAATTCCCAAGAGCTTCATGCTGCAAGAGCCTTCTTGATTCCCTTAAGGCCAAATCCAAGCAAGGAGACTATTGTCCAAGATCCAAAGAGATAGGCTTGTCCTTGTTCCCGACAGGCTTTGCGAGACATGTGCTACTGACTACCCGCCAAAGGGGAATCCAGCGTCAAAACATTGGTTGTACTCCCCTTTGATTGATTATTAATGAACAACTATTGGTTATGGTTCCACTCTTGTTATTATTTATGATGATGAGTTATGTCTTTTATGACTGACATATAGTTGTGTATACTGGATTTTATGCTTGTGTTTGTATTGTTTCCTGTATGTGCAGGTGTCCATTCACAGAGATCGTGAGGATTGTGATCTGCCGGAGTAGAGGAATGAGAGCACCACCTCTCCTACAAACAATAGCATTGGAATCCAGCTAGGCCTTCATTGCTGGTTTGTTAATTTGTAATTAGGAACTTGCGCTATAACGTTTGATGATTGTTGCTAGACCCAGTCTGGGCTAGTAGGGATCACCTATGTCCGCAGAGGGGATTTACTTCTTCAACAAGGGACATTTGTTTATATGGTTGTAGCCATAGGAATACCCAGTCACCTACATCAAAACTTATTTCACTGTGATGTTGATATGCATGTTGTTTCATTCTATTCTGTGCCAAAGTGAGGTTATCCTTCAAGAGTTGGAGAACTTGTTATTGATGCTCGATATGATCTTCCACTGCTTGAACCATAGAATTTTCTCTTAAATATGATGTGATGGATGGTGGATGATATCCATAAAGTGCCATAAATGGGGTCATTTTTGCTGCAGTATGGAAGGAAGTGTTATACCACCATTCAGCCAGAGGCAACCATTTGACCCATTGTGTCTATTTATCAAAGACAAAGCAACGAAGAGATCCTTCCAAACATTTGTTTACTATCTCAGTTTTCCTAGCATCAGATTGAGGATGATAAGAAGAGCTATGAGCTAACTGAGTACCAAGACAAGGAAATAATTATGTCCAAAAATTTCCAGTGAAAATGGGATATCTATCACTTACAATAATCTTTGGGTTTCCATGCATCTTTTGAATTGTTTCCATAAATGTAGTAGAAATTGTACTGGCTTTAAATGGATGAGATAATGCACAAAATTGTGTATATTTGGTAATTCTGTCAACTACCACCATGATGACACTCTTTCCTTCGAACTTGGGTAAACCAGTGATAAAATCCATTAAAACCTCCTCCCAACATTGGCTTGGAATGGATAAATGTTGTAATAGACTTGGGGTCTTAATTGTTCCAAATTTATTTTGTTGGAAAACCAAACATTCTGCCACAAAATTTTGAATATCTTATTTAAGGTCATCCCAAAAGAATTCCTTCTTAACCTTGTGGTAAGTTTTTAAAAATCTTGAGTGCCCTCCTAAGGGAGAAGTGTGCAATTCCATTAGAATCTTTTGTTTGAGTTGGGAATTCTTACCTAGGTATAAACGATCTTTGTACCATAATGATCATTTTTCCAGCTAAAATTATTAGATGTATTAGGATCTTGTTGTAACATTTGAATGAGTTCCCACACTTCTTCTTCATTCTTCCACTCATCCCTTGCTTCGTTTATCCAATCCAGTTGGATAATAGAAATGGAGCAAAGAAATGCTTCCACATCTTCATCCTTTCTTGAGAGTGCATTTGCCACAACATTTTTCTTTCCTTTTTTGTAGATGATTTCAAATTCATAACCCAACATCTTGGTGACCCATTTTTTCTACTCTTATGAAGAAAATCTTTGTTCCAAAAAGTATTTAAGACTATCATGATCCGCTTTTACCTTGAAGTGTCTTCCCATTAGGTAGGGTCACCATTTCTTAAGTACAAGTAGTATTTCCAACATTTCCTTCTCATAAGTAGTTTTGTGTAAATACTTTCCTTTGATTGACGACTTTTGAAATCAATGGGTATTTCTCCTTGCATTAAAATAGCACCAATTCCATTTGCCGAGGCACCACATTCCACAGTAAAGGTTTTTGTGAATTCCAGCGCAGTCAAGACCCGTGCTTGGCACATTGCCTCTTTAATATGTTCAAAGGCCTCCGTTGCTTCTGGAGTCCATGAAAATGCATCTTTCTTCAATAATTTTGTTAGAGGTGTTTCTATTCTCCCATAATTCTTAACAAACTTGTGATAATACCCTATCAACCCAAGAAATCCTCACATATGCTTTATGGATGTGAGTATTTTCCATTCCTTAATGGCTTTAATTTTTATAGGGTCTAACTTAACACCTTCATGAGATACAATATGACCCAAATATTCCACCTCTTGTACTCCAAAGAAACATTTAGAGATTTTTGCATATAATTGTTTCTCCTCCAATAGTTTGAGCACTTTGTGAACATATTGAACATGATCCTTACAAGACTTGATGTAGATTAGTATATCATCAAAAAATCCTAACACAAATTTTCTGAGAGTTTGAAAATGGAATTCATCAAACCTTGAAATGTAGAAGGTGCATTGGTAAGTCCAAAAGGCATTACAAAAAATTCATAATGACCCTCATGAGTTCTAAATGTTGTTTTTGGGATGTCTTTAGTCTTCATTCTGATTTGATGATATCTTGAATGAAGATCCAACTTGGTGGAGTAAATTGATCCATGAAATTCATCCAATAATTCATCAATGACAGTAACAGGAAATTTATCTTTAATACTAAGCTTGTTGAGCTCCCTATAATCTGGACACATGCACCATGATCCATCCTTCCTGTGCACCAATACTACTCAAGTAGAGAAAGAACTTTGACTAGTTTAAAGTATATCAACCTCTAGCATTTCTGCAACCATACATTCAATTTCACACTTTTGGGCATAGGGATATCTGTAAGACCTGATGTTTCGAGGAACACTTCCTAGAATCAAATGAATAGCATGATCATGATCACGAATAGGTGGGAGGCCTTTGCGAGTCTCAAATACCTTGGAATGATTGTCCAATACTTTTTGGAGATCTGGAGAAATAGATGATTTCGATGTGGGAACTTCTAGCAAACATAATTGTGAAATTATGCCTCATTTTGATTTATTTAGAAGCTTTGTCATTCCATCAGAGCTGATTATCTTTCCTAGTTTACCTATGATACCCCTTAATTCAAATTCCTTTCCTTTCGAAAAAAAATATCATGAAAAGTTCTTGAAAATTAAAAGATATTGTACCCAAGGATTGTAGCCATTGGACTCCTATTACAACATCAGCACCACCCATTGGAATGGAAAGAATTGGGCTATTCAATATATATTCTCCCATGGATAGCTTGATATTATGGCACTTACCAGAGAAATGTATGGCTCCTCCACTTGCAACCATCACTTGACACTCTGGTGTTGGATATAGTAAGCAATTTAATTCCTTCGGTGTCTTACAATGAATAAAATTTTGGGTACTAACCGAATCAATCAACAATATTACCATTTTCTTCTTGATGTGTCCTTCTATATTGATAGTTTGAGGAGTGGTTATTCTAGCCAATGCATTATAGGATATGGTCAGATTCATTTATTCTTTTTGTGGGGTTTGTTCCTGGTGTATATGCTCTTCTTTTGATGTTTCTTGTTCCTTTTCTTCTTCCTCTTCAAAACCTACATAAAATAATTTCTTCTCAGCACACTTATGACCTTTAGTGTATTTTCTATCATATTTGTAACCCTTTTTCTCTTTTTTCTTCCAATTGTTGTGGTGTCAACATTATAGGTTGTGGAAGGCTAGGGGCAACAACACTTCCATCTTTATAGTTGTGATGGGTAGGCTTTCTTGTTTCCATAATTTTGCTTTCAATTTTTCTTGCCAACCTAAATGCCTTATCCAATGAATCAAGTTCCCAAATGAAAACCTCATGTTGGAGGCTATCCTTTAAAGTCCTTATGAACACATCAATCCTATGCTCCTTTGGAATATCTTTTACCCTTATATTCAATTTTTGAAATTCCTCAATATGCTCCACCATTGGACCCTTTCGTTTGAGATTTATCAATTGGCTAAAGAAGATGTTTCTCTTTGTATCCTCATAATGTGCTAAAATTTCATCTGTAACAATTGACCAAGTGAACATTTGTTTACGAGAGAAAAGCCATCAATACCATACAAACTAATTGGGTTCCAAATATAAAGTTGCAATGCATACCTTTTGTGTGTTTTGCACATTATGGAGATTGAAATATTGTTCTATCTGTAGTATCCATGTTACGGGATCCTTGCCATCAAACTTCCTCATATCAATATTTTGAACGTGGTGGGTCTTTATTCCAATGTTAGATTATATGAAATCATGATTAAAATTTATTTTGTTCTCATCGTGATTTTTCTCTACTACCTTTTCAACATTAGAAAGTCTTTTTTGTAGCAACTTTGTCAAACCTTCCTTCAATCCTTCCACGTATTTCTTCAAATCTTCAATGTTTTCATTATTTGAAACATGATTAGCATTTATTTTTTTCTCACTCTGAGTTTGCTCTACTACCTTTTCACCACTAGGAAGCCTTTCTTGTAGCAACTTTGTCAAACCTTCCATGTCCTTCTTCCAATCTTCAATGTTGTCTTTCATACCATTCGTCTTAGCTTCCATGCCTTTATTTAAGCCATCCATATTATCTTCCATGTCTTTCTTTAAACCATCGATTTTAGATTCTGTTTCTTTTTGTGAGAGTGAAATTTGTTGCACTTGGTCTCGTAATTTTGATATATCATGTTGCATTTTTTCCTCTTCTTCATGAGTCATGCTAGAGCTTTCAAGTTACTTACTAGGTGTTTCTATTTTCTTTCTTTAGGGAATCAATTAATGATAATTATTATTCACTATGCCCTTTGAATTCTTTCAAACTAATTTTTCAAACCAAACTTATGCAAAATTTTAAAAAACATACACACCTTTTTTCAATTTTAGGAAGCTTGATATTGAATTTGATGTATCTCTGAAATTTTGGATCTCCAAGGTCTAAACTTGCAAAATGTGGTAGCCCTATGAGTCCTCTTTCCAATGCCACCAACATGATTGAAATTGTATTCTCCAAGAAATTGTTATGCCCAATATTGCAAGATGACCTGATTATACACTATTTCAGTAGAGTGAACTTGTATGAAGTACCACATGTTATTGTTTCAATCTTTGAACCTGAAAAAAATGCACAGAAAACCACAATTTTTTCATTTTCTATAACTTACGGAATTTCAATCTAATACTCAGAGAGAAAGCTATGATGATTTGCCCAAGGTCACTTGTTTGGGATGTAATTCGAGAGTCTACAAAAGCCCTAACTTCCTTGGATAATATCTCTGAAAATGTATCGAGACAAGATCTTAAATTCAGACCCAATAATCACCGAGATTTTGGATCAAATAGGTTTTTGTTTTAGCTTTTGAAATGTCACAGAAAACAATTTATAGAAAAAATTTCACGATGACCTATTTTGGAGCAGCAAAACCCTAGAATCCAAAGCTTCGATACCAAATGTTATGAAACCAGCTCACAAAAAGATAGAGAAGATAGATCAACGACTCAAAATCAGCCTCTTTGAGGGGGAAACCTTCTTTACAATATACAAATGAACAATTCTTGGATGATACAAATGACAAAACCTCCTTTCTATATATAGGAGCCTAAGGGGTCACAATATAATCAAAGCCGACATAACAATAATAATATAAGGGCACAACAATAATAATAATGGGTTTCTATGGGGCACAATAATAACAATATGGGGACAATAGGGGCACAATAATAACAATAAGGGCTACAATGATAATAGTAATGGGGGAATCACTAGTATTATAAGGACATAAAAAAATATGCTAGAAAGATGGTAGACTATGGTTCCCGATACTCTCCCTATGGATTAGCTGAGAAACATGGTGTTGGGCACCGTTTTTATTTGGTAGACACGCTGAGAAGCCTAAATGAAGAAATAAGGAGTTGTAAGGAAGACAATGACAAAAACATATATGCACAGAAGAAAGAAGCAGAGGTAAATGAGGTGATACTTCAGAGTTTGTCAAAATTGCAGCGACAGGGACCACCTCTAATCAGCCATGAGTAGGAGAACAAAACTAATATGGCATGTGGCATTAGGTCTCGCAGTGGTCACATGTGATATAAATATGACATGGTTATAGATGGTAGATTGTTGGATACTCTAGATAGGAGAGGTGAATAGACACGGGTACTATTCTAGTTATGGTTCTTCTAGGATGATGATCAACATCATTATCATCCTTACAGGAGGAGTGGTAGGGGGTATTTTTCGAATGAGTTTAAGAAAGAAAATCCACCTACATTTTATGGAGAGATGAAGAGATCACAAGATGCAGAGGCATGGTTGTTTGGTATGAGGAAGTTGTTCAGGTTGCATGATCACTCGGAGAACATGATCTAGAATAGCTACAATTAGTCTTAAAGGTAAATCCAAAGTTTGGTATGAAGATGTGAAGAATGTCAGAGATATTCATGAGGAGCACTTGACTTGGAGTGATTTTGAGAGATTATTCAAGAAGAAGTATATATCGGAGAGATACATTGATGATAGGGAAAAATAATCCTATGAGCTAAAGATGGGATCGATGACAAACGAGTACACTAGCAAATTCTTGGAACTACTGAGGTATGTGCCTTACCTCAAGGAGGAGAAGGCCAAGATTCAGAGATTCACTAGTCAGTTACTGAAGACATTCAAAGACATGATTGAGTTCAATGAGCTTAGATCATTAGAGGAGGCCATCTGAAAGCTAAAGCATTGTTATGAACAATTGAAGCACATGTCTAAGACTAAGCCAAACTGGAAGGGTAATGCAAAGAGCAAGGTTAAATGGGACAAGAACCGAAAAGTACCTCAGGATTCGGGTAATAAAGAGAATGTTGCACCATCTAAGAAGTTCATTGTATCTGATAGAGGATAGGGACTTCGATCTAAGGAGCAAAGTTGTTATAAAATCATATATTATGGAGCTGCAATTGAACACATAAAATATTGCAGAAATATAAACACAAAAAACACATAAAACAAGAGAGACATAGATATACGTGGTTCACCCAGTTTGGGCTACATCCATAGAGAAATAGCCACTCCTTCTTTTATTATATTATCCAACAAACTAAAGAGATACAACCTATAGCAGATCCATTGTAACTCCCTCTTCCCTTTCAATCTCCTCTCTTTTCTTCACTCTAAATACAGATATACGTAGACACAATAAAATTCCCTCATATATAGCGAGGGGTTCCCTTCTAAGGAAAAAAACCCTATATTAAACATAACTTCTTCTGTCAGCTCATCCGCCTAATGAACGACCCGGATTGACTAGAAATTACTATACTTTTACAAGGCAATTTTACATCTATTTTTAGCTTTGGGGGCACTACCCCGAGCCCCCCAGCTAGGAGGGATTATCCACCTCCCCCCCCCGAACCAGGGGTGTATAGTCTCCTGGGGTATACATCGGCTACAACCTTTGAATACAGAAGATAATCAGGCTCCACACCCAACAATCTCCCACTTGGCGACTGATTATAGCAACTCCATCGCTACTTCATTTGCTAGACAATGACTCCACTTTGGACCTGGTTGTTTCTCATATTATTCATCATACTTGAAGACCAATTGAAAGTGAGAAAATTCTAAGTTTCTCCCTGGTTACAACTTTTGTTAACATATCTGTAGGATTCTGGCTAGTGTGTATCCTTTCCAGCTTCAACTTTCCATCTTCCAATGCTGACCATATGAAATGGTACTTGAGCTATATATTTTTAGTCTTGGAATGAAATGCAAAGTTCTTTGCAAGATGTATGGCACTTTGGCTATCACCATATAACCTGCCCAATTCCAGCTTTTTACCCAATTCATCCAGAAACCTTTGTAACCAAATCATTTCTTTACTAGCCTCTATAGCAGCAACATACTCTGCTTCTGTTGTTGAAAGTGAAACAACACTTTGGATTTTTCAAACCCAAGTGACAGTTGTTCCACCTACAGTAAATACATATCCTGTAATGTTCCTCCTGTTATCTCTATCACTTTCCATATCTACATCAACATATCCCTGTAGAGCAATGTTTGAACCACCAAAGCATAATGCTTGATTTGTGGTACCTCTCAAATACCTGAGAATCCACTTCACCGCCATCCAATGTTCTATTCTTGGATTGTTCATGTACCTACTTACAACTCCCACTACATGTACAATATCAGGCCTTGTGCAGACCATTGCATACATTAAGCTTCCAACTGCTGATGCATATGGAACTTTAGACATATGAGCCATTTCTTCCTGTCTTGGGACACGCCTCCTTACTTAATTTGAAATGGCTAGCCAAAGGTATACCAACTGGTTTTGCATTCTGCATATTAAACCTTTTCAACACCTTTCCTATGTACTCACTTTGAGACAATGTTAATTTGCGATTCTTCCTGTCTCTAGTTATTTTCATACCAAGGATTTGTTTTGCAGTACCCAAATCCTTCATTGCAAATGAGTTTGCCAATTTCCTTTTGAGCACATTTATTTCCTGCCTGTTAGAACCTACAACAAGCATGTCATCTACATAAAATAAAAATATAATATAGCTACCACCATTTTTCCTTTTGAGATAAACACAATGGTCAGAGTGACATCTAGTATAACCTTATTCAGACATAAACCTGTCAAATTTTAGATACCACTACCTTGGAGCCTGTTTTAAGCCACATAAGCTCTTCTTCAACCTGCACACTAGTTTCTCCTTCCCTTTTACCTCATATCCTTGTGGCTGCTACATATATATCTCTTCCTCCAAATCCCCATGGAGAAAGGTTGTCTTTACATCTAACTACTCAAGATTGAAATCTTCAACGGCTACTAGACTTACAATAATTCTCATTAAGTCATTTTCACAACAAGAGAAAATATCTCATCAATGTCTATACTCTTTTTCTGTGCAAACCCTTTCACCACAAGTCTAGCTTTATACCTTTTCTACCTCCATCTTCTTCCTTCAACTTGTAAACCCATTTATTATGCAATGTTATTTTACCTACAGGCAACCTGACTAAGTCCCAAGTCTGGTTATGTGCTAAGGAGTCCATCTCTTCTTTGATGGCTTGCTCCCACTTCTTCCTGGTTTCTACCTGCACTGCTTCTTCATAACATTCTGGTTCACCAGAATCAGTCAACAATACATAATATACTGAAGGAGAGTATCATTCAAGGGGTCTACTTATCCTAGTCTATCTTCTAACACCACTTTCAGGTGTTTTATGTGCTTCTTTTTGTTGTGGTTGTTGTTCTAGCTGTTGATCATTATGATTTTCAGGCACCACCACTTTCCATGTGATATCGTCAAGCACTGTGTATTCTCTGTTTTCTTTTTCTTGTTTCTTTTCCTACAACTGATTCTTATACAAGACCTTTTCATTGATTATTACATCTTTGCTCCTAATGATTTTGTGATTTTCATAGTCATATAAGCGATAACCAAAATCATTAACACCATTTCCAATAAAGGTACATTTCTTTGATTTTGCCTCAAGCTTTGTTCTATTTTCTTTATTAATGTGGACAAAGGCTTCACAACCAAAAGTCTTAAAAAATGAGTAGTTTACCTTTTTACCTATCCATGCCTCCTCTGGAATACCACCATCCAAGGAACTTGAAGGCCCTCTGTTTATTAGATAAACAACAGTATCTACAACATTTTCCCAAATTGTAAAGGCGATCCTGCATGCAATCTCATGCACCTTGCATGCTCCATGATTTTCTTGTTCATCCTTTCTGACATGCCATTTTCTTGTGGTGTTCCTGGAACTGTCTTCTCTCTACGAATTACATTCTCTGAACAGTACCTATCAAACTTTTTGCTGCAATATTCACCTCCATTATCTAATCTGAGACACTTCAACCTTTTCCTTGTCTTAGTTTCAACCAAAGCTTTCCATTTCTTGAAAGTATCAAATACTTCAGATTTATTTCGAATACAATAAATCCAAGTTTTTCTAGTTGCATCATCAATAAAAGTAACATAATAATGAGAGCCACCAAGAGATGATACCTGAGTAGGTCCCCATACATCTCTATGCACAAGCTCTAATTTTTCACTCTTATTTTCTTTCCCAATTATAAGGAATCTGACTCTCTTCTATTTTCCATAAACACAATTCTCACAAAATTTTAAATCAACATGCTTCAAACCTGGCAACAAATTTCTTGAGTGAAGAATTTGCATCCCCTTCTCACTCATGTGCCCAAGACTATGATGCCAGAATGTCGTATCTTCTCCTATAGAGGTTAAAGCATTAATAGAATTAGAAATACCATTGCATAAATACAATGTACCAACCTTTCCTCCTTTCGCTATTACCAAGGATCCTTTGGTGACCTTCCAAGTTTTATCTGTGAAAGTACTTACGCAACCTTCACCTTCCAACTGCCCTGTTGAAATCATATTTTTCTTTGATCTGGAACATGCCTTACCTCCTTTAATAGCCATTGATTTCCATTCTGTTGTTTTATGAAAAATGTACCCATTCCAACGATTTTATAGGGTTTATCATCACCCAATCGAACCTATCCAAAATCTCCTTGAACATAATCATGAAAATGTTTCTTATCAAGTGTGGCATGGAATGAGGCCCCTGAATCTACCACCCAGGCATCAATAATATTTTCTAATGAAAGAATCAAAGATCTTGCAACATATCACCTGTTACATTCGCTTCATGATTAGTTTTTTGTTGCACGTCTCCTTTTTTTCCCTTCCAAGACTTGCAATCTTTCTTCAAGTGTCCTTTCTTCCTGCATTTCTAGCACACTATCCCCCATCTGGACTTGGATCTGCCTTTTCTTGTTGTACTGCGATATCTTGGGCTCTTTTCTCTTTCCATTTTTCTTCCCCTAGTCTCTGCAGTCAAAGCATTGCCTGATGTCTCACCAGAGCTTTTCCGTCGCATTTCCTCACTAAGGATTACACCAACAACATCATCAAACATTAAAGTACTAGATCTAGAGACAGAGTTACTAATGCCCATAACTAAGCCATTCCAACTTTCTAGCAATGAGCACAGAAATAACAGAGCCCTAACTTCATCATCAAAATTTACCCCTACAGAACTTAACTAACTTGTAACTGTATTAAATATTTAAATGGTCTGCAATAGATCCATCTTCTAACATCTTCATATTAAATAAACTCTTCATAACAAATACCTTATTTGAGGCTGAGGGTTTTTCATATAGTTTGGCCAATGCCAACATTAAACCCTCCTGTAGGTTTTAACCCTGTACATAAATTACCTGCATACGAATTCTAAATCACAGGAAAAATAAAAATGTGAGAGCATAACACATAAAACACATATACAC
>APFE030837112.1:0-39792 GCA_000404065.3 Pinus taeda
TTTTTTTTTTTTTTTTTTTGGGCAAATGCTAAACTAATTATATTAAGAAAGTAGAAAAAATATGTACAAGAGGGCAATGCCTCTGAGAGTGATTAAACAACTCTCTGTCAAGTTTTTCCATACAAAATCTACCCTGCTTAGAAGGGAGGGCCTGATAGCAATACTTAAACTGTTCAAGACTGTAACAGACAATGACATAATAGCTATCTTTAAAAGAACAATTCCAGACTAGAGATTTGTACATAATAGCTTGGAATTTTAACAAAAATAGAAGCATAGTCAAAGTAAACAGAGCATAGGTGCCTGCAAGACTAGAGAGGTCGCTGGCTTGATGACACCTCGTCATGGTTGCTGCATACGGGGCATTTCTCCCGAATCGTGCATTGGTAGCAAAAACATATCAAAAAACAGACGCATAATCCCCAGAACCAATGTCTTAGATCTTACCCGCCTTGCCTTGATTGTCATTTGAGTTTCTGGAGCCTTCCGCCTGGTCCTCTGCAACCCGATGCTCTGCCTCCCATTCTGCTGCTTCCCGTTCTGGGTCTGGTTCGCATACCACTTCCATACCATCCGGTATGTCCTCAAGCCTATGAATTCCTGGCGGGAGTATTGGGTAGAGGACATTTCCGAAGACGCGGTCAGGTTCCTTGCCATGCTCTGGAGCTTCCGTTGCTTGGAGGTGCGTCACCGAATGCTGAACCAAGTTTGTAATTTCCATGTCCATTATACTGCCAATTTCTCGGAGGACCTCATTCTGTTCTTCCGATTGAACGCCAGTACTTTCCTCTTCGAGCCTGCTCTGTGAGGAAGGGAGGTATGAACTTTCGTCCTCGCCCCTGCTCTGAGAGGAATTGTTTGTACTTGGCTCCTTCTCCTCTGATACCTCCCTTCCGCTTTCTTCCTCTTCGTCTTCTTTCGCGAAGACCACTGTGATTAACGCTGAGACTATAGGCCTGTTAGTGCGTTGGTGGTACTTAAACTTGACTGTCTACACCGTATTGCTGATGTCGTTACCTGAATCCTCAGACCCAGGAGAGCTAGGCGAGGCATAAGCCAGCGGGGAGACACGCCTCGGGTTGTGACCTCCTCTGCCTCCAAGATGCCCCCTTTGACCTTGGTTCTGCCCACGGCGTGGCGTGGCGCGATACCTGGGAGCCATCTCAAGCCTATGTTTCTCCGACGCTTTTAATTGCTGACCCGAGACTTCAGGCTTTGCCTTATTCCCCTTCGCCTTGGGGAATTGAGATGTTCTTACCTCCGAGATGTACAGAATCAGGAAGGAGCCTACCTCAATCTTCCCTCGATACCAGAAGTAATTTTGCTTCCCTGCCCAGAGCCTGGGTTTGCGCAGAGGCTTACCCACTCCAGCACCCTCCTTCTCCCTCAACAGACATCCATTTGCGTGCAGAATTGAGCAGCTATTCCGCGCCTGTTCAGACAGGCAGTTCGTCATTAACCTTCCGCTCCTGGTCATTCTTCCTGTCCCTTTGTAAATTCCTTGGGACGGCCTACGGTGAAAATGGCATTGAATGGCATTGAATGCCTCTTTAATGCTCTTCATTGCCCGTCGTCAAGTGGCCTTCTCGCAGGGCTCTACTCGTGGCAGGCACATGGCCTCCGTCTAATAAGGTGGCACCTGCATCTGGGTAAGCCTCTTCTTCTGTCTACATATCGGCTTTAAGAATCTCCTGTAAGGTTTTCCAGTCAGCTTCCGAGGCAATGTCCTGTAGGTGTCCTTCATGGTGCGCCTTTCCTCGCTCTGCCCCTAAATTGGCTAGAAAGTCCGCTGCCTTGTTCCCTTCGCGCCTGGTGTGCTTAAAGGATGTGGCTTTGTTATTCAGTAGCCATGTCTAGAGAGATTCAAGCCTGGTTGCCATCCTCCAGCTCCTACTGACTTTCTGAGCTTCTGAGCCTTACTGTATCTTTGTGGCCATGTTAATGATGATTTGAGAGTCTCCTTCTGCTATGAGGGGAGTGTATCTCTGATTTTGAGCAATTTGGAGTCCTCTCCAAAGGCCTTCCAGTTCTGCTGCATTGTTTGTATTCCATCCTATGGATCCAAAGTATACTCTAAGCGGGATGCCCTGAGAGTTTCTTATCACTCCTCCATATCCTGTGATGCCTGGGTTTCCTTTAGACGCTCCATCAAAGTTGAGCATATATGTATTGGTAGGGGGAGGTTTCCAGTTGGTGGGCGTATTTTTCTTCGTGACAGAAGTGCCTTGAGATGAGTTAGGAGGACTGATTTGGAATTGCCAATTGTTCCATATGGCCTGCTCCTGACTGCTGGAAGGGAAATCCTCCTGGGACCAGCCTTTAGTTGAGAGGGTTTCCTGAAGGTTCTTATGTATGATTGTCCACACTTGCTCCAAATCCATGGCCTGATTTTTGAATATTCTCCGATTCCGTTCTTTCCAAATGTTCCACATTACTGTGCCTGGGACAATTTGCCATAGAGTGTTGAGGATGTTGCATTGATAGGCCTGCTGGGGCCAGGAGCGTAAGGTGTTGTTTATGTCACCCATAACTCTTCCTTCCTTCTGGCACCGAAATGAAACTTTCTCCCATATTCTTCTACTGAGGGGACATAATTGCATAAGATGTACTACTGATTCTTCCTCCATTTTGCAATTGAGGCATATTGAAGGTCCTGCAAATTTCCTTTTTATGAGATTATCCCAAGTAAGTATTCTATTATGAGACAACAACCATAGAAAGGTGGATATCTTCGGCCATATGGGAGTTCTCCAAATTCTCTCCCATATTTTGTCTTTGATGTAGTGACCTTTTATGATGATGTGGTAGGCCTCCTTGGACGTAAATGTTCCTTTCTCTGCATGTCCCCATCTTAGTTTATCTTGGCCTATCTCCTTGATGATTTTTCTCTTTTTTAGCTCCTCTGCTAGAGCTGTTTGAACCGCCTCTGGACTGTGGGTTAAGATGGTGCTGGCTTCCTTCCATTCGCGGTGGTCTGAGGTATTATTTGTTACCCAGAATTGATTGATTTTTTCCTGTTGATTGATATCCTGATTGGGGATGTCTTGGATGATATTGGTTATGCTCGGGAGTTGCTACCATGAGTCTGTCCAGAAACGAGCTATGCATCCGTTCTTCACTTCCCAAAAGCTATGTTTTTGTATGAGATCCCTGTTTAATAGTGCTGAATTCCATATTGCCGAACCTTTACTGATTTCTGTCATTCTTATGCGCTCCTCCAATGGTAAGTTGTTTGCATATTTAGCTGTCCATATTTTAGCCCATTGTGTGCCCGGGTAAGATAGCCATTTCCACCATATTTTTGCTCCCATTATCATATTGCTGTGTTCAGGATCTCGGAGGCCAATTCCTCCTCCAATTTTTCGGAGACAAGCTTTCTCCCATTTGACCAACGCCCATTTCCTATTTAGTCCAGTGCTGCCCCATAGGAAGTTTCTCTGTAATTTTTTGATGGCTTTTAGGACCCATTTTGGTGCAGCCAGAATGGAAAATAGGTAAAGCGACATCGATTGAAGGACCGCTTTAATGAGCACTAGCCGACTGGCCATATTTAGGGATCGATGAGTCCAGAGAGATAATTTGGCCTCCAATTTTTCAAGAAGAGAGGTCCATGAGGAGTGCTTCCTAGCATACACAAAGAGAGGGGCCCCAAGGTATTTGGAAGGCAGGGAGGCAATGGAGAAGCCAAGAATGCGGGCTATGGCTCACTGGGTGGTCGGATGGGTATTGAAGAAAAAGATCTGGGATTTTACTTTGTTAATAAGGGCTCCCAAAGCTTTAGAAAAGAGATTAAGCAAAGAATTTAAAGTTCGGGCTTCTTGAACCGAGTACCCAAAAATCATGTTGTCGTCTACAAATTGCTGATGGGAGACCGTGGGGGCTTGGTGGAGGGTAATGCCTTTGAGATCTTGTGAGAGGATGGCATTTTTGATGCATCGACCTAGGCCTTCTGCCATTATTATGAATAGGAAAGGCGATAGGGGGTCACCTTGTCTGATACCTCTTGAGGAATGAAAGGTTGAAGTCAGAATCCCATTTATGAGGATTGAAAAAAAGGTAGAAGAGATGAGACTACTAATCCATCGGATCCAAGCATTGTCAAAGCCAAAAGCATTTAATATCTTTTGCATGTATTCCCAGCTTATACTATCGAAAGCTTTTGAGAGATCAATTTTAAGAAGCATACCTGGTTTTTTTGAGTGCGTGAGGGAATGGATGATCTCATGAGTAAGGATTATCCCATCCGTTATTTGGCGTCCCTCTACGTAGCCAGACTGTTCTAGAGAGATGATGAAAGGAAGCACCGGTTTTAACCTCAGCGCCACTACCTTGGATACAATCTTGTAGATAATATTGCATAAGGCTATGGGTCTGTACTTATCAGGCATATTGGACTCCTCCGATTTAGGTATTAGAGCGATGAATGTTGCATTTAAGCCCGGATACATCCATCGCATGTTGCGAGATTCTTCAACCACTTTCCACACTTCCCATTTTATTAACTCCCAGAAATACTAAAATTAATTTGACGTGAATCCGTCAGGACCAGGTGCTTTACCTGCTTTAAGGGAGTTAACAGCTGTTTCCACTTCCTGAAGGCTGATCGGCTTGAGAAGCAGGGTATTTTGCTCCTCTGTTATGAGTTGCGGAATGTGCCTTGTGATGTTGTCTATTGCTTCTGCTCTATTGATATTTGGCTCCTTGCTCATTTCCCTGAAGTAATGTACAAATTCCTGTTCAATCCCTTCCTGGGTTTCAACTTTTTCTCCCTGACCATTGGTTACTTGTGATATTTGATTTCTCATTCTCCTTTGTACTGTAGATTTGTGGAAGAACTTGGTATTTTTCTCGCCCTCCCTTAGCCATCGGATTCTTGATTTCTGCCGCCATAGAACCTCCTCTTGTCTCTCCCGTTCTAGAAGTTTGCTCTCCATATCTTGTTCTTTTTGTGCGAGATCTTCTGAACGCCCCTCTGAGATTATTCGTTGTTGCGTCTTTTTAATTTCTTGGATAATCTGTTCTTTTTCCTTTAAAATGTTGCCAAATGTAGTTTTGTTCCAGCGCTTGATTTCTGCCTTGAGCATCTTCAACTTTTTTTGGAATCTTTCCATTTTGGTATGTTCAATTGGATTGCAATTCTGCCATGTCTTGTTGATGAATTCCTTGAATTCTGGATGGGAAAACCAGAAAGCTTCAAAGCGAAATGGCCGTTTGATGCTATTTCCTGGTCGATTCCAGTACATTTCAATGGGCCAGTGGTCAGATCCGGAAAAAGGAATAATGTGTGCCATGAATTCTCCTCCGATATGGATGGCGTTGTCGGAGATTAGAAATCTATCTAGACGGGACGCGATTTGCAAAGGGGTTGCCCGTTTATTCGTCCATGTGTAAAGGCCATTAGCTGTGGGCACATCGATCAACCAATTATTTTGAACAAAATCTTGAGTAGTGTGCCATCTCTGTTGGTCCTACATCTTCCTCCTTGTCTTTCTTCTGTTGAGGCTATCATATTGAAGTCGCCTCCCGTTACCCAAAGCGGATATGTTCTGTCAAAGTTGAGCTGTGATATAGTTTCTAGGATTGCCACTTTCTGTAGACCATCTTGTGGGAAGTAAACGTTAGTAATGTGGCCATGGATGTTTGTGCCCAGAAGATGAAAGACTGCCTGTATGAAATTTTTGTTTGCATGGATATTGTCTAGTTGTATTTTCCCCGCATCCCAGAGGATTGGCAGTCCTCCAGAAGCCCCTTGTGCATCTACAGTTGTGACTTGCCCTCCTGGCCAAGCTGTGGCTGCGATTCTTTCCAAGATTATCGAGTTGCATTTTGTTTCCTGTAGAAACAAAATGGTTGCTTTGTCTTCCATTATCAAATTTTTTAGGAGTTTCCCCTTCCTAGGGCTGTTGAGCCCCCTAATATTCCAGGAAATCAATTTCATTTAGAAGTTTTGGGGTTGGTGTTGTAGTATTTGGTGAGTTTGGCATGTCTACCCGACTCAACCAATACCTCTCCAATCTTGATTTTTCTTTCTAGAGTTGTCTTCCTACCTCTCTTTTTGCTATCTTTGTATACAAATTTACCATCCCATTGACTACCTGTCTGGATCCCGAGTGAATATTTCTTTTGAGCTTTATTTAGAATTTCTACTAGATTATCTACTTGTGTTTCAGGGATTTTGTCAAAGTTACCTGATTTGCAAGCTTGTTCCAGTCCGAGAATGTCAAGCTCCCCAATATCAATTGGTTCACTGTCATCTTCCATGAACTGTGCATCCTGAGTGCTGCCTTCTGCTTCCTTTCCCTTATCCTTGCCATAGGATGGGTTGTCTATATCCATATCCGGGTTAGTCCAAGTTTCTGTGGCTGGCTTGGTTTTTTCTCCTTCCTGGTTCTTCTTTGGTGCTCCTGACTTGGTAGATTTGTGTGTCGTTATGTCCGATCTGGGCTCTTCCTGTTGTTCCTCTTGCGCCAGAATCCCGAAGCTGTTACTTATGGATGGTTGAGACTTCTCTTCTGGCTCTGGCGTCACTTTTGGTGGAGCATTAGACTTTTTGTTCCCACGTCTTCTGTTTGTAACTTTGGTGAACCCATCCTGAGTTTGTGGTTCTTGTTTGCTTGGAGCTTCAGGCTTGATGTTTAATGGGCAATCTCTGAAGAGATGTCCCAGAGTGTGACACCTTCGGCAGCGGAAAGGGATATGCGCATAGTCGATGACCTGGATCCAATCATGGTCTTCATGAAGAAGGTGCACCGTATCTGGAAGAGGCTGCTTCAGGTCCATGTAGACACAGATCCTGGCATAAGAGGCATAGGTGGTGTATCTCACAGCCTTTGTTTCTTCAGCAACCTTGACAAAATCTCCCAGCGCTGATCCAAGAGCTTTTAACGAGTCCTCCTCCCAATATTCCCATGGTAATGAGTATAATCGAATCTAGACTGGTGCATAACTTAGATCTTCCGTATCTGGGTTGAATCTATCCTTCCATTCTCTAAGAAATAACCCTGCCGAGTTGTAGAAGTAAGGCCCTCCTTCAAATACTCTGTTTCTATCTTCCAGACAGTTAAAGATGGTTGTGAAGAAGCCTTTTGGCCCTATTAGTAGGGTGATTTCTCCTTTTGGTCTCCATTTGCTGTTGATCCAGTTTCTTAGAGCCTTTTCTGTGGGCCAGAGTCCCATAAATTTGCCTATGAGGGCATGGTCTCTCATAAACTGTATACGGGCATTGATTCGATGGCTTGGTAATTCTACTTTTGGCCTGTGAGCAGCAACACGTTTGCAAGTAGAAGATCTTACCGTATGAGCTGTGTTACTCTTTGTGGTCTTCGTTTCCTCTGCTGTTGTTTTATTGGCTGAGACGTCATCGGTATTGACCGCATGTCCTTGTTGGTTTCTGTCGCCGAGCGGCACCTCTGTGCCCTCCCCCTGCGAGGAGTCCATTGGATCTTTACGACCAAACTCCGTCCGTTCTAAACGCTGCCACTGTCAGGTCTGAGCGACGCAGAGCAGGGCAGCTTGCCGCCGCAGGTCTGTGCAAAAACCCTAGCTGTATTCTGTTTCCATTAGCGCCTCGCTTCCGTTCGCTTCCAACCATTTCCATTTCCAACTTGTTATGCAAGTAAATAATTATTTATTAACAGGGTTACTTCACATTTTATTATTTCAACCAAATCTGCAGAAATGTTAAGTTGAAATCCAATATAATGTCAAAACAATGTGAACAAATTACGAGATATTCTAGTTAGTACCATACAAAACCCAACAAATTCCTAACACAATTTGTCATCTAATATTTGCTTATTTAAGTCATGTTAACTTAGTGATGGTGCATTAAGTTATTAATAAGCACTTTAGTGAGTGGAATATACTAAATTTATTTAAACTCCCTCTCTCATCTGTCATGAATGTATTGTAACTTTTGAAATATTGAATAATATATGAAATATGCCTTTCAATTTTTCATGTAGCATTTGAAGATTGTATGGTTTTGTTGTTCTTTTTGGTTGAAACATCATTTTGTTAATCTTGATTTTATGTTGTACCCTGTAAAAACATAGAATGGACAATCTCTAAGACACACAATTATGAAGGATCTGTAGAATAAGCTAAACATATAAATAACAATGGAGTATAATTTTTGTTATGATTCAACTATGTCAACACTTAGGGAAAGATAATATGCATTTGTTGTGCATAAGGAAATCGTACTGCATAGCTTGTAAAATTAAATTGAGTTTCTAGCTACAAGTTGTAAGATGTATGCTTAGATAGTTGTGTATGTGCATTTCAAAATCTTTGGTTTAGTTATTTGTGTCTTATTATTGCTTCAAATGTGACCATGTAGTAGACATTTGACCTTTTTATTTCACATGGCAAGAATACTTTTATGGTGCAGCGTTTGACATGTTTGGTGGTAAGTTCTCTCATTTATTTTTTTTATTTTCTTTCATTTTCCGCATGTTAAAGAGGAACTTATTTATCTTTTTTAAATACTTTGATTGAACGTTTCACTGAAATATCAATATTTTTATAAAAAATTGTTATGAAGTGTATAAAGTCCTACCTCAAGCATGAATTTGTGGATCTCAATGTTTTCTAATTTTTGTTGTGGAGAATCATTAAAAGGAAGTGTTTAAGTGGGGCCATTGTATTTAGTGCCTTTGTAAACTTTTCCATGTGCTATAAAGGAAGTTTTATAGTCCCGTTATATTGCAAATAGTGATAAGAGTTTTAATAGATACTTTAATTAAAAAAACAGATCATATCACATTATTAGTATTTAAATGAATATATATTGGTTGCAGATCGAAGACCTTGGATTCATCTTCTAGCGCTGGACTATCCAAAGAATGGAGCTTCTAGTCTTTAGCATGACTCTCGATTGGTGGATGCTATTAGCTACACAGTTTTTAGAGGCAAACTATTGAATTATTTGAAAGGTGGAAAGGCACGTGCAATGCATTGGCAACACAGTGGGAATGTTTGAAGTGATTAAACAATATTTCATGTGTAAATTGTAGCCCAATCAATATTTAGTTGGAAACTCATATTGTAATACTTGGCATTTCATATAATAAAATTTGTGGTTCAAATATTTATTTACAATTGTATTTGATATTTTTTGTGTTGTTATCAACTTATGGAGTTGCATGATTCGCGTGTTTTCATATTAGATGAGCATGAATATTCTAAGGTATTTTTTAATATAGTCGCAAAATCATACCAATGCATGTATGTTGACTAAAAATGAATATAAATAAAATAAATATAAAACTACTAAATTAGTAGTCTATATTAATTAATAATGAACACAAATAAAATGAATATACAACCACTAAATTAATTGATTATAATGATTATTAATGAAAGTGAATGAAATGAATATAAGCTACTAAATCAATCATTTATATAATGAATGTGAAACTACCAAAATAAGATAAATGACTACTGCAAATGATAAATTTGTCATTACAGATGACAGCTAAATTTTGCATATATATGACTATTAGTAGTTAATTTATAGTATCTTATAACATGATTGAAATTTAGTCATATTTCTTTGGTCATTGATTGGTTCCAAATGATGACTAAAAATTGCATATATATGACTATTAGTAGCTAATTTACAGTATCTTATAACATGACCAACATTTTGGTCATATTTCTTTGGTCATTAATTGGTTTTCAATGATTATATAGTAATATATTGTGTTTTATATTTGGTCCTTAATTATGGAAATTAATGATTAAATCAATGACTAAATTAATGACCAAATTTATTCAACTAAATATACTACTAGACAATAAAATTGAGACAACCAATTAGTGACTAAGCTAAAAACGACTAAAAATTGGTCGCGTTATAAGATACTGTAAATTAGCTACTATTGGTCACCGACTGAAAAATGGTCATTTATATGCAAATTTTAGTCATTTCTTTAGTAATTAATTAGCCAATTTGTACTAGTGGATGGAGCTCCCAACTTTGTGGTTTGGAACGCCAAGGTCTTATGCATTCTAGGCAGATATTGCATCAAGGACTTCACCTTGAAAATAATAGCGATCCCAATTGACCCAACTCAAAAATGAGAAGTACGAGGAGGCAATGGCCAGGGCGAAGTGCATCATCCTTGATGTGGTCAAGGATCATGTGGTACTACATATCGTCAAGAAGAATAAAACAAATCAGATGTGAGAGGCCCTAAAGAAATTGTACCAGCATACTTCCATGCAGAGGAAGATGTTACTTGAGAATCAACTGCGGTCATACCAGATGCAGAAGGGAGAGTAGATAGATGTCTTCCTCAGTCGATTGAAGGAGATCCGTGACCAATTAACTTCCACAGGGGCCACGCCGAATGAGGAATTGATGGTGAGGACCACATCGAATGCAGTCTTAGAGGATTGGGAGGTATTTATCCAGAGCATACTATGCAGGACGAGCCTTTTGGACTAGGAGGAATTGTGGGCAACTCTTCGTCAAGAAGGGATCAGACGGATGACCAAGGTGGGGAGTAGCGGTAAAGAGGTCAGAATCAAGAAGGAGGAACAAGAGGATGTGGCTCTAGCATCTGCAAGAAAGCAAGAGAAGTGGAAGAAGAAGGACCTCTCCAAGGTTAAGTGCTTCCATTATGGGGAACTAGGTCATTTTGTGAACCAATGTCCAAGGAAGAAGAGCAAGGGAGAGGCTTCTAAGACCAAGGCAGCACCAATGAGGGTGCAAAAAGAAGTTGAGGAGGATGATGATTGTGCCATTAGTGCTCATGTGCCACCTGAGAAGAAGTCGAGAGACATCAAGCTGTAGTCAGGTGAACTACAAGTGATGAGGGGTAGGATCCTTAAGGTACCCAGCCTCTTGGATTATACCTTGCTATGGGAGCCCTGAAGACGAGTAGCAGGACTCATGGATGTAGGTAGAGATGGATGCAGATGGAGCGATAGATAGTGCTACAGTGCAGGAGTCCCCGGACAGCGGGAGGCTAGTAGGCTACAACAGTGCGAGAGGCACGAGAGTGTTTCACTAGTGCAAGATAGAAAAGAGAGGTGTGCAACGATGCGAGATGCAGGGAGTTATTGTAGAAACACAAAGGTCAGTAGAGGGAGAAATTTTTAGCGACAGAGAGAACTTTAGCATCGGGAGTGTCTCTAGCCTGACAAGGATGTTAGAAGTTGGGTGGGTCAGTTACTTACTTCTCAGCAACTGAGTTGTAGTGCAATAGCACGATGTAGCATGAGGAGAAGGGCAGGCAGTGTAGATGCACTACTGGGAGGATGGACCAGCAACATCACAGATGCAACAAGAGCTACCATACAGATGTAGAAGTGCCATGGGCAGCAGTACAGGATGCAATAGGAGCTTCCGTACGGGTGCAACAGTGGAAGTGGCAGGGCCATTGGTAGCGGTATAGAATGCAACACTGTAGAGGATGTTGGGTGGGGAGGCCTAGGATCAGCACAGGGACTGATGCTGGATGATCAGGGTGATACTCAGTGAGGAGTATTACTAGAACACAATCCTTGCTAATAGGGATTATTGATTTTGGGTAGCATCAGATGTTCTCTAGCCATGCAAATTGGTGGAGGTGATAAGGCACATGAGATCTCCAAGACCCAAAAATGGTTTGGACAAATTATACCCGGTTTGGAAGATATTAAAATAATTAATATTTTTAATGGATTTCCTAAGTCTAAACTTAGGAAAAATAAAATATTAATGGGTATTAATATAAAACTAGGTTAGAAGGTTCCAAAAGTCATGGATTAAGCCATGTCTAATCTTAGTTGTTGATTAAAGATTTTTATCTCGGTTGTTGATGGACCAACGAGAAAAGTATAAGAGGAGCCTTGAGGGTTAGTTGGAGAACACACCAGAGTGATCAGTCATTCTATTCTATAGAGCGAGGTTTGCTAAGAGAGATAGAATCAGTGATCAGCAATGAGGGGCAGCGAATACATAGCAAAGAGGCAGAGTTTCTACCAGAGAGATAGCACAGAGATCGGAGAGGTTGACGCTGAGGCAGCTGGAGGCTATGCAAAAGAAACCAGGAGCTGTGAAGAGCGAGGAGAGGCCACCATGTGAGACACAGAGGGTCTAGGTTTTGAAGCAGAAGCTCCAGAAGCTGACTCAATCCCTATCAGAGTGATGCAGAGCAATGGAAGATGTAATTATTGGTGTGGGATTGTTCATCCGATGATTTATCAACCAGAATATCTGTTTCCAAGGAGAGGTACTACTACCGAGGGAATTTTCTATTGGGTGAGCCATTTCTGGAACCCTGGTTGTATTCTAAAAACTACATAATAATAAAACCCTATTAATAGTTGCATTGGTTTTCCTGCATTGGGTTTTCCCGAGGACATTAGTCCAAAAATAATAGTGTCACTTATGTTTTTGTTTACTTTCAGTTGATGATTTGTAGATGTTGATACTGTACTTGCGTTTATTTTCAATATTTACATGGTAAATAACTTGTTAAGTAATTGAAAAAGCAGGAAGAAATAAACCAGACAATACAGGAAGAATTTCTAACGGGTTAAACTTAGAAATTCCAACATATTGATCTACTTCTTTTCAACTAAATATACTCTAAGAATACAAAAGTGAAAATTCAGTAGAGTATGCTTCAATCTCTAAGAAATTCAAGATCGTGTTCCAATTATTTCATCAAAACGTTCACAAAAGTACAAAAGTGCAAGCCTTTACAAAGTGTTTTTGATAAAATTCTGGACCCCGCTCTAAATGCATGAGATAGGTTTAAATAATACAATATATGCATCAAAAATAGATTATTACATATAAAGCTAAGGAGGTTTCAAAAAACCTTCCTTAGAATAAGTAAAACAAAATTAAAATAGAAATAAAAATGCTGACAAGCTTCTTTAAATTGAATGGTCATATTCAGCCATTCGGTCCTTAAGTTTGCAAATGCCTATCATTAGTTTCACCTAGGGTGGCTGGCCAGATATAGATCTTAATTGTCCTATGAATATATCAACAGAGAGATGTAGCACCATATTTTGTGTGGAATTTGTTAGACAACGCAGAGGCATCCAATTACTGTGTGGTTTTACTAGAAACTGCCACTAGGTTTCCCAGTCAAGCTTAGACAGTTGTTTGATTTCCTCTACATTTGTTTGGGTAGTCTCTTTCCACTGTTTTTCTAACTATTTGATGTCTAGGAGAGCTTTTGGCCCACATTATTTAATAATATTGGCAGTGTGGAGGTTTTCATTGAGATCCTCAATGATATTGTTTGTTGTACTAGCTGCTCTTGTTGCTGCCCTTTTTGCTTGCTTTAACTGTATGTCCCAATCTGCGAATAAAATATCCTTGTGGGACTCCTCGATCTTTGGAAGATTTGCCTTTTTACCTTCTTGAGATTCTTACCAAGAAATAAACTCTGAAATCCTCTTATTTATCTCTTCATATTCTAATCTTTGATCCACCACTTGATTGGTTAATTTATCACTTGTTTCACAATAGGGATTGATTAATGAGATTTTTTGGTAGACTATTTCCTGTTGCTTTGACAACAGAGAGTTTAGTTTGAGTGCCTCTTTAATGAATTCTTTTGTTTGAGGGTGTCCTTTGAGTTTATCCATTACATGATGCATTTGATGAATCGGTGAGTCATTCTCTACGATGTTTATCTGATGTTGTAATATAATTTTCTCAAAATCATTTTGAAGTCATGCCATTTGTATCTGTGCTTACATAGTGGTACTCTGTCTCTCTTGTTCAAGTTTTTGTTCTAACAACTGGACTCTTTCTTCTTTTTCTTTAAGCAAAAGTCAAAATTCAGTTTCCTTATCAATTATTGCAGTTGCATAGGCACCTGCAAATTGTGATAGCTTTGTAATATTTTTTGATGGATCAATGGGGGTATCTTTCCTATTACCTCCATTAATTCACTTCCGAGAGTTGTTGTTGTTGATACATCTAATTTATTTTTTATTCCTTTGCCTCTCTACTATAGTATTATGTGTTAGACTATAGAATATGTCCATTGGGGGTATTTCCTCAACCTTTAAAACAATTTTTAAGGTTGGGTGTGCCAGGATGATTTCTATATCTTGGGTAGTTATAACTCCTTGTATTATTGTTTTTGGGTTTATATCATGTTGAGTATGTTGTGGATACTAAAATCCAGATGTCCCTTCAAGACTAGACTCTATTTGGAGATTTTATTAAATTTCTCCCATTCTTGATCCAGATCAATGACTATGATCTTTTCTGTTTGAACCTATGTGGAGCCAGCCTCCATGTGCTCCTCAGTTGAGGCATTTTCAGTCATTTCTTCATCATTTTTCTCTGTGTCCTATTTAGGCTTTTCCTCGGGGCTTCCTTCCTTATTCTCTAATTGGTGTTTGGAGTCTTCCAAACCTTGAACTGACTTCTCTTGAGATTCCTCATTAGAATTGTTCTTGGAACTTTCCTCCAGGCTTACGCTAGGAGTTGGTTCTCTTATTTCTTCAATCTGTATTAGGTCCAAAGGGACCTTTTCCAGTCTTTTATTTCTATATTTGTGGAAGCGGTTAAGGTCGTTTGGGTCTGATTTTATTGATGCTAAATGTAAAACTTGTGAAAATGTTTCATCTTTCTCAAAGAGATCATCAAACTCATCATCCTCATGAATAAATTGTCTGATTTTGACCAAGGCAGAGAAATTCTTGGCGACCTTGTTAGGGTCATACTGTTTGCCTTGCATGGTAGCCAGATTTAGAGATGTGATGTTCAGTATCTCTTTTGTCGCATGCCCGATATCATGTAACGCGAAAGCACCACATTGCAATGGGAAGGTCAGCAAGATGGATTTCTTTTATTCTTTGAGGGTTTTGGTTATATCATCCCCCACTTTTTGATAAGAAATCTCTCTTGCCAACAATCTATTAGGCACATAATATGGAAGAACATGCGGAGCTGTAATACTCCCAAAAAATCTTATATAAGTAAATAATTCCTCACCAAACCATCTTGCCACTGACAAGATGTCTGTCTTTGCTTCTTCTAATAGCCTAGGGGATTTCTTATCAAAAATGATCTGGTAATTGGAAACATAACACCATGACAAATTTTATAAAAATGGGAGCTAAAATACAATTCCCACAAAACTTTAAGATAAACATGGATGGGAGTAGGATCCTTTAAAATCCATTTCCAGCCCATGTTTTTAAAATGTGAACAAAAACATATAGCATCCATGACATAAGAACTCATGTAAAAGGGAGGGATAACCTGAGTGGAGATAATTCTATTGCTCCTGTAATCTCCAATGGCCATAGCCAAATTATGTGACAAATTATTACTCCGGTTCATGATTATAACATTAACAACTGCATCAATCAATGGAACCCATTCAATAGAAAACTTGGTGGTATCAACTTTTCCAAATAACCTACACAACATTGCGGCTGCAAAATTATGTGGGGTTGACAAAGGTGCAATTGGGTACATACCACTTTTCTCCTGCTTGAACTTGTCGGAGCCAGACCTCCAATTCTGCATAACGTCCATCGAATCTTTATTTTCTTTGGAAAATTTCTCAATAAAGGCTTTATCATAGATCTTCTATGACTTTGGCAGATGGTACAATTGGCATAAATTGCCTGGTTTGAATGACCCCATGACTTCATGCATATAATTTCTGAATGTTCTATATGAAATATCCACGTTATCAATAATCCATCTTACCATATGCATGTATGGTAAGATTTTCGGCCTTGCAACTATCTTGTGCAAGAAATAAGACGTTGTTTCGAAATAGAAAGCATATGAACATTCCTTAGCATTTGTTGTTGCTTTGGCTTCCAAGACCTTTAGGTTTTCTTCCTCCAGTAAATTATACATTGCCTCCCATGTTGTAGTCCTACCATCCTTATTGCATGTGGTACCAGAGAAGAGTGGAAGCATGTCTGAATCCTCAGACGTTGTAGATTCTGTAGTCATTTTTCCTTTTTTAACCTTTTTTGCGAGCGATGTCTTCTTCGGACTTTCCTTGAAATTTGGGCAATGGAGAAAACAAGATAAAAATGCAAAGCAGAAAATTCAAGCAGATACACAATAAAATAGTAAATTCTGAAAGAATGTAAGGATAAAGCTTTTATTTCAAACACGGATAAAAAATATATCTATCTTCTCGAGCCGTTAAAAGAATAAATGCAATTAAACCTTATTAACTATGCATTAAGGCCTACGTGTGATTTCCTTTATGACTCATCAAAACATCACATCACAAATTTCTAAATGACATTTTAAATTGGTGTATGTTATGAGCGATGTCAATCATGCGATTACGATGAATTGGAATATTGCAATATTGTAATATCACAGAATCACATCATCGCAAAATTATATTATCACAATCGCAATATTGCAATATCGCAGAATCACAAAATTGCAATATCGCAAAATCGCATTATCACATTATCAAAAATCGCAATATCATTGTGTTCATGAATATAGCAATTCAAATTTTCCTTGGTGTTTTGCGATTTGCGATGAGCGGCATACCTTTTACTTTTTCGAGCGCATTTCCTTTGTGCGAAGGATTATTCCATTAAAATGGATATTATGATATGTTGGACTTGATTGAAGTTTATAATAGTTTTAATAGTCTGTCGAGTCCGAACCACATTGCATTTCACATTTTCTTATGGTTTGCATGTTTGCGCCCTTATAAAAGTCACAATTCGATTGCAAAAAATATTTTAAGGAATATCTTAGGCCTTAAGTTTTATAAGAAGTTAAATGCTACCTTGGGTCTTTTACAGGGGTTTCTTTTATTGCATTTCATGGATTCTACCTCACGACTAACCTTTGTTACTTTGGATCCTACGATTTGTGAAAAAGCAAGAATGCCTAGTCATAAGATGACTTGGTTTGATATCTTAAGATTATCCAAGGTTTTATTCCGAATGGTTTCAAAAGGCAAGCTCTTATTTGCTACTTTTTTGGAAAAATAATTAAAGGGTCCCCATTTATTAATACAATCCTAACTATTTATATAACAAATGGGGGGGTCGTTGAACAATACAACATATACAGAAATCAAAAGATGATATTTATTTCCGTAGTTCTGTCATTTTAATTAAATTCATTAATTAGAAAGAATGTCATATCAATAAGTGTCATATAAAATGATTTATGGTATTTAAACCATGATATTGTAACAAAGCCTCACAGGTTAAGAATGTCGTTACATGTCTTTTTTAAATGTATATATTTTAAATTTATATATTACTTATTATTATTATTATTATTATTTAAAGTTATAATTTTGATATTTTCTTAGGAATTTTTGATTGAATGATTAAATAAACAAAGAAAGCATTATATATCTAATATATTTATTTATATATAATAATAATATATATATATATATATATATATATATTTACAAATCCATCTTAACTCTCTCTCTATCCAAATTAATGCATAGGGATTCATTATCTCTCTTGGTGCAAATTCCTCAAGTTTTCTCTAGGGATCATGATATATTTTGATCCCTCTGAGTGCTGATTGTTTCGAAGTTAGATGGATTTACCTTGGTGTGTAATTCATTTTATGTTAAATTAACATGTAATGTTTAAAAATATATATATACTAATAAAAAATATTTTAGTGTAGGCCATAAATAAAATATTTCAATGTCCAAATTAAATAACATAATTTTGTATAGAGAAAATAAGGTATTTTAAATTGAATAGAGAGAGAGAGAGAGAGAGAGAGAGAGAGAGATTTATTATTCCATTAATAAGTTCTTTCTATGTCAACCTATGATGGAGAATTGTAATTCCTTCAATGTATGAAAAGAACTCTGCTCATTTAAACATTTGATCACTCTATAGATCCTGAGTTAACATGGATTTATGCTAATTATTTATTAATATGTTATGTGTCAAACTCCATTCTAACCATGAAAAAAAATACACATAACCTTATCTTGATTATCACACTAACAAAATGTTTTAACTACAATTTTTCTTTCCGTTTACTTTATACAATGTAGACATACACTCTCTCTATAAATAAATATATAATTACATGATTTTTTTTTGTTATTAATATTCTTTTTAAATATTGCATATCAATCTCTTTGATTAGGGCGCGAAACATTTGGAGGCTTGCTTGGGTTTGATTGATATGACAAAGCATTTATTGATTTTGGATGGTGGGTGGTATTCCCCACACCCTCACACGCGTATTCACTGTGATAACATGAAGCAACGCAGATCTTGGTATATCCACGACATGATGGTTGATAACCCTCGGCACCTACAGGTGGTGGCAGCAGAGGTGGAGTTAAGACCATCTATCTGGTGTATAAACACAGGTCCTCGGCTTCTTAGGGAGCCTAAGTTTGATGTTTACAAGTTCGCAACGCTAGGAATGAAATAGATATACCCAGTTGTTTCCTGTCTTTGTTGGAGGTTGGCATAAAAAGTATGGTATGTTATAATTATATCCCCATATCCTAGGTTGGGGGCTTCTACTCGTGATAAGCCTTATGCCTGGAAGGGAAAGGAAACACTGGTTAAATTAGCAGTTTCTGTGACCGGTAATATTGGCCTTCTCGACTATGTAATGTTGATTTCTATATTTTTTGGCAACATCCTTTCTTGCATGGGCATGTTTAATAGTTTCTGGTTTTTTCTCATGACATTTCCTCTGCATGTTAATAATTGGGTTCTCCATTTTAAGCTTGAATTGTTTGGGCAAGCCCTATGGAAAGTAAGGCTTTTTGTAAATGATCAGGGTTAGTCTACGGACTTAGGGCTTAGGGGTGCATGGGGGACACCATTTTTATTCTGATGTTACCTCCCACTCCCAGAGGGTTACTATTTATGTATGTTCGCTGGCTCGAGTGGGGGAATTCTAAAGGGACGCAATGTCGTATTGCGTTTCATTTGTTTTTATGGTCATACATTAAGTTAATGCTTGTCTTTCAAGTGGTTCTTTGTAAGAATCATATTCCAGGTTCGCCTATGCTGCATCTATTTCTTGCCTCTGTATAGTGGGTTGGTTTACAAGTGCGAGAAAGTGGGAGAAGGGTGAAGAAAGGGGGGCTTGCCTTGGAAGATATGGTGAAGTCTCAGCCTCGTGGTTGAATCTCAGCTGAGGCAGAAGGGGCTGCAGACACTAGGAAGGAAAAGGTAAATAAGTTGGTTCGTCTTCTAGTCAGAATGCGCGACAAAGGACTGCACGGCAGGGGACTGCGTGACAGAGGACTATGCGATAGAGGGGTCGGAAAATGAACTCTGAGATTCTTCAGGCCATGGTTCAAGCATATTGCGAAGGGACCCCAGCACAGGTGAAACAATTGATCACGATTTGGGAGGCAAAGTTGAATTTGAAAGTTGATCTTGAACCACCAGCCAAAGATTGAGGGAGCTTATCATGGACCCTAGGTACACTCGTGATTGTCTCACCCTATTTAGACAGTCTGTCCATCTCTACGGGTGAATGAAATTCATAATGGCCAAAGTAATGGTTGCGGCCACCAACACAGCGATGAAAAGTGAGGCCAAGCTACACCTTTAAGGCATTTCAAAAAAGCTCCTGCTTATTCAACTTCAATTGTAGAATTAGAATTTTTTCCCGGGCTGCATTAAGAAAATATCCCATGTCTCATGCAATCTAAATTGCTAAGATCAACTGCTAAAGATCCTACTCTGGTGGAATCATCAGATGATTAGTTGGTCGAAGTTATGCCTATTAATTTTGGCTTGATTTTGGTTGTATATGTCGGGTAGCATTTATGTTTTTAGCGTTATGCTTACTAGTTGGTTTCTAGACTATCAGCCTTATCAGGCTTGGTTAAATAGACTCAAACTATTTATGTTTTAGATGGATTATAATGTGATTCAGTGGCCAATAGACCTGGTCTCGCACTAGGTAGGATGAGGCCACTAAAAAACTTATATAGTTATAATGATGTAGGAGCATCCAGCTAGGGCACCATGACTAGGTGTTGGTCTCCTCCAAGATGGAAGTTGTCTTAACAAGTTTCTTTTTTTATGTTAGTTTGTCAAAGTAGGGTGTAAGTTTTTGTTTACTTTTAGTTTTAGTACTAGTTTGGGATAGTTTGGTCGGTTAGGGTCATTAATTTGTCTGTCTTTAATCAATAGAGATTTAATAATTGTTTTGTCATTCTGGAGCAAAAAATAAAATGTGTTTGATGTAAAATCTTGTCAAAGAGAAGAACCGAATACAAGCATCGTTATGTAACTAAATAGAATTACAACTGAAAATAGTAACTACATAGTTCAGGTAACCGTGAACAGAGAGTACAAATGTACATGAAAAATCCATTGAAAGGGTTCAGCATTTTTTTTAGCATTCAAGCAATAATAATAAAATGAACAGACAATTCGAATCCATCTGTGTATCTGCAACATTTTTCATTTTGCTTCCTAATTCACTGAACATCAGAGTAAACAATACAATGCTCACAGACAAGTTTATTTAATTCTTCTTTTCTAAGAGACAGAGTCCAGACAGCGAGACATAGATGCATTTCCAGAACGAGGATTTGTATCCCATAGAATAAATCGACGTTGAATAAACAGGAGCGAATGCAAACAAATAAATCGGACGAGTTAATCACATACGAGCCATACATTATCTTCTTAACTTCGGAATCGACCACCAGAACAAATCACCAGAGAAACTACAGAACTTTATGTTCATGGAAAAGAAATTACAAACATAGTTGCAAATTAACAATTGTAATTCGAAAGTGTTGAAGCCGGAATGAAAGGAACAATAGCCAATCATCATCATTAAAAACAAGGTAAACCGAAATCAACGTTTTCCTGAGAGTTTTTTCTTTAAATTATAAAATGAAATGTATGAGCATCCATAGCAGAGTTCTGGAATAAACTGGAAACAGTCACATAGCCGAGGGTTGAAAAACCCTAGGTGAGGGTTTCAGGAAATGGCTCCCACACATTAAAAGTTAGCACCAAAAATCATAGAACTGAGTAAGCCTATGCCAACAAAACGATCAGGAAGCTAGCTACAGTCGAGAGACAACATTGACTAAGAATTGAGGAAAACCAAACCCTCAATCTCACAGGCCTATTCTAAAGACTGAAGACTAGTTGCATTGACAGAGCCTACCAGGTAGAGGTCAACGCGTTTGCTCTGAGTATACCCAACTGCAAACCCCAACACCTACAAAAGAATCAACACATAGTTGTTAGCAACCTGTCGACAGAGGAAAAAAAAACAAGTGCATGAGCGCAAGTATAAGAGGGATACATTTTCCCTACCCGAAGGATTTGCAGCAAGAACAAAGAACAAGCTTTTAACCCTTTAATTCCAACCAACACCTGAGACAAAGGAGTGACAACATTAGGAACAGAAGAATGGAAAAGGCAATTTGAATCATGGATAGAAGAGGCTACCTGCATTGAAACTGAAGACCAGAGAGCGCCATTGTTTCAAAACCTGAGTGCATGCCAACCCACTAAGTTTCACAAGCAAGACAACCTCATACTAGAACCCAAGCTCGTGGAGCAAAGACTAGTTGAAACAATTGCAAAAAGAGCACAAAAATCTACTTGCATAGGCGGCGAAAGAACCATTTTTGGTTGCCCAATGAACTAGGGCCAAAGATTATCCAAGAAAGCATAAGAGTCAAGCAAGTATAAGAGTCACATTGTCGGACCAGAAAAAACTAAAAGGTGCGCCCAGCAGTTGCAGCGTAGCTACATTCACAAGCAGCAAAACCACACGAGAGAAAACCCTCGATGAACAAGTGCAAAATAGTTGAATGAACGATGGAGGAAGTGTTTTGGCATGAAACAAAGAGCGGGACATGCAACCCGAGGTATAGTACACAGTGTTGATTGCACACATAAAATCAACCTATCATTTTCTAGAAAAATCTAAGAGATTGGTAATCATAAACTAATCCACAGCTAAACCACACTTAAATTATTTAATTATTGATTAGTCCGAACAGTTTTGGGTTGGTCCCATCATAGTGGTGTCAGAGCAGTTGAAATTGACTGAAGAAACGGAGGTAGGAAGGAGAGGTCGTGGAAAAGGTGTTCAGAGGATAGCAGAGGAAGGACTGAGAGAGGAGATCAGGATTCTTACTGCCCGTTTGGAGGCAGTCGAAGCAGGGAGAAGAAGGGATCTAGAGGTAGGCGATGACAGCAAAGAGGAAGCTGAAGTGACAACAGATGGATCGGATGGAGAGGGCCCATAAATGAGACTATTGAGATCTGTCTTAGTGGCAAGCAGTAAACCAAAACCAGAACTCCCAAATTACGATGACAGCTTGTCCATAGAGGTTCTAATGGATTGGATCAGTGAGCTAGATAAGTATTTCGAGTGTGAGGAGTTTAGTGAAGACCACAGATTTAAGTTCGTTGCGATGAAGTTGAAGGGACACACAGCCCTGTGGTGGGACAGTGTCCAAATAGAGAGAAGGAGATTGAACAAGTTGTTGATCAAAACCTGGTCAAGGATGGTGGCCAAGTTGATGGACAGATTTCTGCCGAAAGATTATCAGATTTCACTACACAGACAAGTGTAGAATCTGAAACAAAAATGAATGACGGTGAGGGAGTACACTGAGGAGTTTTATCGAGTGAACTTAAAGGCTGGTTATACAGAGGATACCTCAGAGAAGACAGCCAGGTACGTAAATGGTTTAAGACTAGAAATTTTAGATGAAATTAGTATTCTGTCTCCAAAGAACATTGAAGAAGCGTTTCAAAGTGCTATGAGAGCTGAAGAGAAAATTACTAGAAAGAAAAATGCCAGGAGAGGACAAGGAACTGCCAGAGGAAAAGGCCAGTCATATGGCAGAGGGCAGGCTGCTAATAGTAATGACGAAGGTAGCAGTTCTAAAGCTTCCGGATCAGCAGATAAAGGTGATAATGCGAAAGGTGGTGGGTTGTATCAGCGAGGCAGGGGAAATGGCCGAGGCAGAGGAGCTGGTTACCAATGTTACAGGTGTCATAAGAGGGGACAAAAATCATTTGAGTGTCCTAAGGCAGACTAAGCTGGACAGACGGGTGCGTATGTCGCACAACCAGAAGAAGCAGAGGCACCTCCCCAAGAAAAAGAGAATGCTCCAGAAAAAGGGGAAGCCCTCGTGTTGAACAAGGTGTTGTTAGAACCAGCAAAAGAAACCACCGAACAAACTCAGTGGAAGGGTTTGTTTAGAACAGTTTGTAAGTCACACGATAAGTGTTGTAAGCTAATTATTGACAACAGTAGTACAGATAACTTGGTGGCCACAGAGATGGTGGAAAAGTTGGAATTGAAGTGATTGAAACATCCCACCCCTTACAAAGTTTCATGGCTGCAAAAAGAACATCAGTTGTTGGTGGATGAACAATGCAAGGTGGAGTTTCAAATAGTCAGATATAAGGATAAGGTCATTTGTAACATCATGCTGATGGATGTATGTCACATACTGCTGGGCAGGCCATGGCAGTACGATAGAAAGGTGGTACATGATGGATTGAAAAATTGTTATAAGTTTGTCAAGGATGGAATTAAGCACGCGATTGTGCCCATCAAGGAGGAAGGAACAATAGGAACAAGTGAGCCAAGAGCATTGTTGGTCAGCAAAAAACGGTTTCTGAAACAAGTTCAGGATAGCGAGGTGAGTTATGCAGTCGTAAGGAGAGGAAAAACGGTACTGTTGCATATAGAGGTATTAGATTTACCCCCAGAAATTTAGCAGATGTTGCAGGAGTTTACAGACATAGTGGTGGATGACTTGCCAGATAAACTACCCCCCAAAAGAAGCATAAGTCACCATATTGACTTCATACCTGGAGCAAGTTTTCCAAATAAGGCAGCATACCGAATGAGCCCCAAGGACAATGAAGAGATTAGGAAGCAGGTGCAGGAACTGCTAGACAAAGGATTGATAAAGGAAAGTTTGAGCCCTTGTGCAGTTCCAACGGTTCTCGCTCCCAACAAAGGAGGAGAATGGGAGATGTGCACAGACTCGAGGGCCATCAACAAAATAACCATCCGGTACAGGTTCCCACTGCCACGGATGGATGATATGATGGATTGCCTAAGTGGGGCAACATATTTTTCTAAGATATACTTGAAGAGCGAGTATCATCAAATCCGAATTCGAGAGGGGGACGAGAGGAAGACAGCCTTTAAGACGAATGAGGGATTGTATGAATGGTTGGTTATGCCATTCGGGTTGAGAAATGCATCCAGTACATTTATGTGGTTAATGAATGAAATGTTGAAAGAATAAATCGGAAAATTTGTGATAGTGTACCTGGACGACATACTAATTTTCAGTAGGACAAGAGAGGAGCACCTTTGACATGTTTGAAAAGTGCTGGAAAAATTACAGCAGAATAAACTACTGATAAATATGAAGAAGTGTACTTTTCTGCAAAAAGAATTGATCTATTTGGGCTTCGTAATAGTAGAAAACAAGCTAAAGATGGATCTGCAAAAGATTGAAGTGATAGTTAATTGGACATCTCCGAAAAGCTTATTTGAGGTATGTAGTTTTCATGGGCTGGCGAGTTTTTAATAGAAATTCATCAGAAATTTTAGCGAAATCTGTGCACCTATGTTGGAAACCATTAAAAAGGCCAGTAAGCATTTTCGATGGACTGATGCCGCAGAGAGGGGTTTTCAGCTACTAAAGAAGAAGATCACAGAAAGACCGATCCTGAGATTGCCAAATATTAAAAAGCTTTTTCAGGTTCGCTGTGATCCTAACGGTATGGCTATTGGAGCTATACTTAGCCAGGAAGATAAACCTGTTGCATTTTTCAGCGAGAAGCTAAATGAAAGCAGACAAAAATATTCTTCCTATGACAAGGAGATCTATGCTGTTGTGTAGGCATTAAAACACTGGAGGCACTATTTGCTGGGAAATGAATTTTTGTTGTTTTCAGATAATTCTGCACTACAGTATGTGATGCAATAGCACAAGCTGAATCAAAAACATGCTAAGTGGGTGGAATATTTGCAGAGTTTCGCCTTTGTGTCGAAACACATCAGCAGGCAAGCCAACAAAGTGGCGGATGTGTTGAGTAGGAGAGCCTTACTTTTGCAAGAGAGTACTGTACAAGTGTTGGATTTTGAGCACTTGAAAGATTTATATCAGAATGACACAGATTTTAAAGAAGCCTATGAGGCATGTCAGAATCCTTTGGTGAGAGATAACAGTCCTTCGTTGGACTACAACTTGCAAGAGAAACTGCAGTTTAGAGGAGGAAAGCTATGCATTCCTAACTGCTCGATGAGAGAGAACATTATTCAGGAGAAGCACATTCGAGGTCTAGCCAGACATTTCAGCATGGACAAGACACTCGAGTAGCTCAGTCATTTCTACTTTTGGCCAAAGATGCGAAGGGATGTACAGATATTTGTGACCAGATGTAAAGTGTGCCAGTTGGCAAAAGGTCACAGTCAAAGCACGGGACTGTATACACCATTGCCTGTTCCAAGCAGACCACGGGACTCAGTCAGCTTGGACTTTGTCTTGGGTCTACCTAGGACACAGCGAGGTTATGACTCGGTGATGGTAGTAGTGGACAGATTCTCGAATATGGCACATTTTATCCCTTGCAAAAGAACCAATGATGCCACTCATGTGGCCCACTTGTTCTTCACGGAGATTGTCAAGTTACATGGGTTGCCTAAGTCTATTCTTTCAGATAGGGATGTGAAGTTTACAGGGCACTTTTGGCACACCCTGTGGAAGAAGATGGATACATAGCTGAGTTACAGCTCTGCTTATCACCCGCAAACCGACAAAAATAGAGGTGGTAAATAGGAGTCTGGGAAACCTACTACGGAGTTTAATTGGTGAGAATTTGAAGATGTGGGATCGAGTGCTTGCACAGACAGAGTTCGCTTATAATGACTCACCTAATCGCAGCACAGGTTACAGTCCATTTCAAATCCTATACGGCATGCATCCTCGCGGAGTGCATGAGTTGTGAGATCTCGGACAGCAAGAAAGGCAAAGCACAGATGGAGAAGATTTCGCTTATGTGATGAGAGATTTGCATGATCAAGTGAAAATTAAATTGCAGGACAGAAGCCAAAAGTATAAACAACAAGCATATTTGAAGAGAAGGGAATTACAGTTCAATGTAGGAGATGAGGTCCTCGCACATTTGTGCAAGGAATGCTTCCCTAGAGGTGCATACAATAAGTTGAAGTATAAGAAAATAAGTCCCTGCAATGTCCTCCAGAAATTTTCAACAAATGCCTATGAGATACAACTGCCACCAGGGGTAGGCATTTCACCCATCTTTAATGTAGCAAACCTGTTTCCTTACACTGGTGACCCAGAAGAAGAAGACGGAACCACACGGCCTACACGGAATACCCAGGATGGAGGAGAAACTTGGATGAGAGAGATGCCTTATGTTCAGCCTCCTGAAATCGAGAGCATCCTCGATACTCAGGTGGCCAAATGAACTCGATGGAAGGAGTATCTACAATACCTGGTCAAGTGGAAGAACCGCCCTATTGAGGACAGTTCGTGGCTTGATGCCAGGCAGATTGAGCAGGTGGGTTCTTCAGTCAAGAAGCTCATGGAACAGAGTCATGATTTCTTTTTCACCCCGGGAGCCTGATGCAGGAGCATCCAACTAGGGCACCATGATTGGGTGTTGGTCTCCTCCAAGATGGAAGTTGTCTTAACAAGTTGGTTTTTTTTTATGTTAGTTTGTCAAAGTAGGGTGTAAGTTTTTGTTTACTTTTAGTTTCAGTACTATTTAGGGATAGTTTGGTCGGTTAGGGTCATTAGTTTGTCTGTCTTTAATAAATAGAGATTTAATAACTGTTTTGTCATTTTGGAGAAAAAAACAAAACGTGTTTGATGTAAAATCTTGTCAAAGAGTAGAACCAAATACAAGCATCGTTATGTAACTAAATAGAATTACAACCGAAAATAGTAACTACACAGTTCAGGTAATTGTGAACAGAGACTACAAATGTACATGAAAAATCCATTGAAAGGGTTCAACATTTTTTTTAGCATTCAAGCAATAACAATAAAATAAAAGACAATTCGAATCCATCTGTGTATCTACAACATTTTTCGTTTTGCTTCCTAATTCACCGAATATCAGATTAAACGATACAATGCTCACAGACAAGTTTATGTAATTCTTCTTTTCTAAGAGACAGAGTCCACAAAGCGAGACAGAGATGCATTTCTAGAACTAGGGGTTTTATCCCATAGAAGAAATCGACGTTGAATAAACAGGAGCGAATGCAGACAAATAAATCGGACGAGTTAATCACATATGAGCCATACATTATCTTCTTAACTTTGAAATCGACCACCAGAACAAATTACCATAGCAACTACAAAACTTTCTATTCGTGGAAAAAAAATTACAAAAAAAGTTGCAAATTAACAATTGTAATTCGAAAGTGTTGAAGCTGGAATGAAAGGAATGACAGCCAATCATCATCATTAAAAACAAGGTAAACCGAAATCAACATTTTCCTAAAAGTTTTTTCTTTAAATTATAAAATGAAACGTATGAGCATCCATAGCAGAGTTCTAAAATAAACTGGAAACATTCACATAGCCAACGGTCGAGAAACCCTAGGTGAGGGTTTTGGGAAACGTCTCCCACACATTAAAAGTTATAGCCAACAATCACAGAATTGAGGAAGCCTATGCTAACAAAACGACCAGGACGTTGGTTACAGCTGAGAGACAACATTGGCTAAGCATTGAGGAAAACCAAACCCTCAATCTCACAAGCCTATCCTAAATACTGAAGACTAGCTGTGTTGACAGAGCCTACCAGGCAAAGGCTGACGCGTTTGTTCCAAGCATACCCAACTGCAAACCCCAACACCTGCAAAAGAATCAACACACAGTTGTTAGCAACCTGTCGACAGAGGAAAATAAAACAAGTGCATGAGCAAGAGTATAAGAGGGATACAATTTCCCTACCTGAAGGATTGGCAGTGGCGGCAAAACCATTTTTGGTTGCCCAATGAACCAGGACCAAAGATTATCCAAGCAAGTATAAGAGTGACACTGTCAGACCAGAACAAAACCAGAAGGCGCACCCAGCAGTTTCAACGTAGTTGCATTCACAAGTAGCAAAACCACATCAGAGCAAACCCTGAGTGAACAAGTGCAAAATGTTTGAATGAACAACGGAGGAAGAGTTTTGGCATGAAACGAAGAGGGGGACACACAACCCAAGGTATAGTACACACTATTGATTGCACACATAAATGCAACCTATCATTTTCCAGAAAATTCTGACATATTGGTAATCAGAAACTAATCCACAGCTAAATCACACTTAAATCATTTAATTATTGATTAATCCGAACAGTGTTGGGTTGGTCCCATCATATAACCTGCATGTTTATAGGTGAATGAATGAAAGTCACTTCTTAGCTTACAAAAAAAAATGTTGCATATGAATCTATTTAAAAACACCTACCAATCAAAGGAATTACAATCTCATTCATCTTGAACAACACCCTATAACCATCATTTTTTTTCATTTACTTTACATATTCTATCTGTATTTCCATTGAATCTTTCTTGTTATTAAAATATTAACATTTGAACAAACTACAAAATCTTCCTCATACACTTCAAGGGATGAATATAGGTACTTACGCAATGAATTTGAAGATGGTGTAACGGGAGGAAATGTAGAAAAATGACTTAGCTTTCCAAATATATAGTTTTTATTTATAGAGATTTTATTTAACTATATCGATTTTGAGTTTTCCTAACATTGGTATGCTATTTTTCATGCAAAATATAATGTATATGTTTCCATTAGTGCAACATTCAATTACTTAATAATGAAATCTTGCTACAAAAAATTATAGAGTTGTAGAGAACACAATGTTCTTATGCACAATTAGTTCTTTCAAAATATCTATATATGGAGAAAAAAATGCAGATTGCTTGCTAACGTTAAGACCCTTTTAGGCAGCACTAAAGGAAGGCCTCTTAATTTCAGAGATATTAGTATAGTATAATGTCTTTGAAATTAAGATGCCTTCCTTTAGTGAAACCAAAGAGGGTGATAACATTATAAAAAAAATCTTAAATTTTTCCCCCATATTGTAGGTCTCAATGTCCTCTAGTGCACCATAAAAAAATCATTAAATGGTTAAGGGGAAAATAAGGTATAGTGGAAATAAGGGAGGAATTTATTTTAATATTTTAATACATATCAAGAGAAAATTGTACTAAAAATAGTAAACACTATCACTGTTTCAAGAAAATATATAGTTTGAATCTACATAAATAAGACTTATATATGTATCTATAGTCTCAAACACAAAGTATATAACCGATAAATAGAAAAATAATTTCAAATTTAGAAATATATATGGAATTTATGAAAAAAATTATGTATTGATGTATTTGCAACTCAAACCATCATGTTTATGATTTTCAACATGTATTCAAACCAACTCTTCTTGCATGTAAGATCCTTATCGAAAAATAAATAATAAAATAGTGTACACATTCTTAGTGCTAAAATAAAAGAAACCCGAGTTTAAATCCGGCAAACTGAGTTGGAGATCGGCCAAACTGAGTTGGAGAGAAGTGATGTTAAACTGCAGTCATAAACTAAGTTGGAGAGAGAAAAGAAAAATCTAATAGAACGAAGAAAGTGCACACATTGACTTGACTTGAGTGGGGGCAGAGACAGAGAGCCACAAATTTCTTCCATCTAAAAGCATTCCCCGTGAAATTTCTTCCATCAAAGAGCATTCCACGCATCGACTCCAAATTTGTTCAATTGAAAAGTCTTTCTCGTGAAATCGACTTTAGTGGACCAAAGAAACCGCGTGTATACACTTTTGTTGAGTGTGTTAGAGGGGCCCGAAATATTGCACTCATTGGCTTGTGGGGCCCGAAATTTGTTCAATTGAAAGGCCTTTCTCTTGAAATGTTGCGTACATTCCGTGACCAAGAAAGCGATTTTAGTGGAGCCCAGAAATCGCAATCGATTTCAGTGGGTGAGATTATTTGTAAATTGATTTTAAAAGTTTGGAAAATTTATTTTAGTGGAGCGAAAAAAATATGTATAAAATATATAGGTAAAATTATTTGCAAATTGATTCTAAATATTAAAAGTCTAGAAACTGGAAATAGTAAAGACAATATTTTTTTGTAATGTTGCATAAATTCTATGAATGAATACAAATACGATGCAAAATCAAATTCCAGAGTTGGAGAGGTGCTTTTCAAAATTCTGCCCGGAAAGTGAAAGACGGAGAGATGGATTTACGAAATCGAAAGGCTATTCTATTGACTTGACTTGGGAAATCGAAAAGCTATTCTATTGACTTGACTTGGGAAATTGAAAGGCATCTAACGCCCTCCATTATTCCAAATTTTTGTAGACCTGTCATGTTCTTCTTCCCCATTTTTGGATCGGTTTAACAGGCCACCTGCCACCTTCCACCTTTTACTTACCATCCAGTACGTCTTTAATAAAATTTAAGAACAATTTGGATATTTTGATAACGAGTTACTGTTTTCTCCACATATATATCTCAACCTGGGAAAACTTATATTTGACTGTTATTGCCGAAGACTGAATCCTCAACATTTTTGAAGGTTAAGTTTAATTTATTTATTAATATCTATTGAAACAAGACAATTTAAAATAAAATAATTTAATTAAATTGTTTAATAATTTATTTCTGTTGATTTTAAAAGCGATATTATTTTGTATTTTATTATTAATTATTTGTGTTAATATATGTTTTGGAATTTATTGAAAATAATTTTCATTTTTTATAATTAATATTTTAGAATTTTTCCATATCAAAATGATTATCGTCTGATTTAATCTTTAATTTCAAAATGAATTTAATGAAAAATACCATCAGACTTCCAAGTAAAAAACATAAAAATATGTTTTACAGTAAATATGGATTTATGTTTTAAATTTTTTTTATTAAAAGGAATGAAACCAAATGAGAAATTCTTCTATAATTAGATTATTTACAAACGATCAGAGCACATAGACATTCCATGAACGAATACGTATACGTTGCAAAATGAAATTGGAAAGGGTGTGCGTTGGAAAGTTGAGAAGAGGTGCCTTTCAAATGTCCCCCCGGAAAATGAAAGATGGAAGGATGGATTTGGCAAATTGAGCAGAGTGGACAAAAGGCATCTGCCGTGAAGAGTGGACAAAACTCAAATTCCAAACGCTGTGCATTGGAGAGTTGAGAAGAGGTGCGAATTATTTTGGGAAATTGAAAGGCTTGTCAATTATTTTTGTGGACGTGCCCTATTCTCCTTTATTTTCTTCCGATTTTTTTGGAGGGGTAAAATGGCCACCAGCCATGACGCTTTCAAATGTCTTATTTTAGCTATCATGATCTATTTTAATAAAGAGATATGATCATCTCTTTCCTGCGAATTAAATAAATAAATTTTATAATTGTGAAGAGCAGCGAGCGTTGATGCGTATTTCAAGTGATTGTGATGACCAGAGATGTTGATGCAACATTGCAGTTTTGTCAAACTCCATCGTCCGTCACACGTTGAGTTGTAGAGACAAAACGGGTAAAACTAAAGATGGAGAAATCGATTTGGGAAAGTGGAAGGCAATTACAGAGCTCTGGGTGTATTCAATTACAGAGCCCAAAAATTGACGTGAATGGGGCAGAGGGATGAGGAACCCATGCGGAAGTTTCTTCATGTTCAGAAAATCCTCCCAAGCCTGAGCTATTCAGAGAGTTTAAGGTCCTCCCACGCCTGTGCTGTCCATATTGTTTTGACTTTACTGGAGCGAAAAAAGGGGGCGTTTGGGCAAAGGGCCAAGAAACCAACTTTCGTGGGACAGAGGAGCGAAAGGAATGGCAGAGAAATTTCAATTTCTTTTATAGAAATAAAATCTCAGTATTCACGGACTCTTAACGCCATCCTTATCCTTATTGACTGGACTAAATGGGGCTGAAGATGTTGGAATTTTGTGGAAACATAAGGTTTGAATAAAGTTAATTGAATGTCCTCGAATTCCACACAAGAGTTCTTTATATATGGGCCGTTGTACATAGCCAACAGCACACAACTCCCGGGCATTGAAGGATTTTGCAGTGGTAGAGGTGAAAATGGATGTTCCTGTGGTATTATTACTTCTGTGCATGGCTGCCTCTGGGCCTGCAGCAACGTATTCCCATTCTCATCATCGCCAAGATCATCATCCCTCTCTGTATTCACATACTTCGCTCCCTGAACGCATGGTGGAGGAAGGTGAATTGGTAGCTTCATCAATGGACACCCACGATAAAAAGGACCTGGATGCGCTATTGTCATTCAAAGAGTCCATAACAGCAGATCCGTATGGCATCCTCTCCAACTGGACGGCGGAGAACTCGGGGACCATATGCTCCTCATGGTATGGTATCAGCTGCAGACTTCATACCAAAAGAGTAGTGGCTATACACTTGGTTGAAAAAGATTTGGAAGGTACTCTTTCCCCGTCCATTGGAAACCTTTCATTGCTACACTCTTTCAATGTTTTTGCTAATGATTTCACAGGAAGAATTCCACCCGAATTTGGCAAGATGAAAGTGTTGCAAACACTTAATCTGAGCAAAAATTCACTCTCGGGTCCTATTCCAGCAGAACTGGGCCTGCTTAAAGCGTTACGAACGCTTGACCTGAGTCAAAATATGCTCTCCAATTCATCATGCTCTGCGAACCTTGACCTGAGTGGAAATCAGCTCTCAAGTTCTATTCCAGCGGAATTGTGCCAGCTGCAGAATCTACAGTCCCTTGCTCTTGACAAAAATGATTTCTCTGGAAGGATACCACGACAGCTAGGTAATTTGACACAACTTACTCACCTATCCATATCCCGTGATAATATGCTGCGTTCTATTCCTTGTGAGATATTCTCTCTTCCCCTCCAAAGTCTTTATCTTTATCAGAACTTCAGCATACCTAAAGCCATTGTTAATTTGACATCCTTGACTGAGCTATACATCTATAAAAATAGTTTCACTAAAGTACCTAGAGGCACTTCCACATTACCTAAGTTGACCAATTTAGCTCTTTCATCTTTTTATGGAAATAACCTTTCTATCAACATACTTAAAGTCATTGCCAATTTGACCACATTGACTTACTTAGACCTTTCTCGAAATGGTCTTAGTGATGACATATTTAGAACCATTGCCAAGTTGACCACATTGACTTACTTAGACCTTTCCGCAAACATGCTCACTAATAATATATTTGTAGCCATTTCCAATTTGACTCAATTGACCACTCTAGATCTTTATGGAAACAATTTCATTGGTAGCATCCCTATAACCCTTTCCAATTTGACTCAATTGACCTCTCTAGATCTTTCTTTTAACAATTTCACTGGTAGCATCCCTATAGCCCTTGGCAATTTGACTCATTTAACCTCCCTATATCTTTCTGAAAACAAGCTCACTGGTACCATTCCTATATCCCTTGCCAAATTGACTCAATTGACCAACCTAGATCTTTCTGAAAACAAGCTCACTAGTAGCATCCCTGTAGCCCTTACCAATTTGACTCAATTGACCTACCTATTGACTCAATTGACCAACCTAGATCTTTCTTATAACAAGCTCACTGGTAGCATCCCTGTAGCCCTTGGCAATTTGACTCAATTGACCTCCCTAGAACTTTCTGGAAACAAGCTCACTGGTAGCATCCCTGTAGCCCTTGCCAAATTGACTCAACTGACCGACCTAGATCTTTTTGGAAACAAGTTCACTGGTAGCATCCCTGTAGCCCTTGCCAATTTGACTCAACTGACCTACCTAGACCTTTCTCGAAACAAGCTCACTGGTAGCATCCCTGAAGCTATTACCAATTTAAGGAACCTTGAAAACCTTTATATTTCAAACAACAACCTTACAGGGACAAATCCGAGAGCCATAGGAAAGCTTCATTCATTACAATACTTATCTTTGGCTTCAAACAAGTTAAATGGGTCCATCCCATATACCATAGGTCACTTAAAGGCTCTCAAGTACCTTCATTTATATAACAACAACTTTTCGGGGAGTATTCCAAATAGTATTAATGATTTGAATTCACTTGCAGAATTAGATCTATCAGAAAACAACTTGAAAGGGTCAATTCCTAATGGCTTTGGAAATTGCACTAATATGCAAGTCTTCTCTGCTCATTCCAACAACTTATTTGGGCTACTTCCCACATCTTTGGCCAATTGTACCCATCTTCAACAACTAGATTTAAGGAGAAATGGATTGACAAGGGAACTCCCTCTGTACTTGACATTTTTTCATGGCTTGAAAGTTTTAAGCCTTGGTTATAATAATCTGCATGGTTGTATTCCTCAACACATCACAAATCTCACCAAATTGCATGTGTTGGATTTGTCCAACAACAGATTCAGTGGAAGCATACCAGATCATCTTGAGAGACTCTCCAAATTTTCAAATGTGTCAATTAAAGATGATTCAGATGAAGAAATAGAAATTGATATGAAAGGGAGTGAGTATGAGTTGTCATATCTCTTGCCTACAAACACTATATTTGATTTGTCTTGCAATAAGCTTACACGAGAAATCCCAGCAAGCATAGGTAGTATGAACCACTTGCGGTTGTTGAATTTATCCTGGAATCAATTGGAAGGCAGCATACCCACAACTCTCAGTAAGATACCTACTTTGGAGCAACTGGATTTCGCACATAATAATTTGAGTGGACCAATCCCTCAAGATCTCTCTGAGTTACATGAGTTGGCTGTTCTAGATGTTTCTTCAAACAAGCTTTGTGGGAAAATCCCAACAGGGACACAATTTTCTACTTTCAATGTAACTTCCTTTCAAAATAATACATGCTTATGGGGTTGTCCTTTAGATTCATGTAATGAAGATGAAAGACAAGAAACAAAGGGCGAGAATGCTATTAACAATAGTAGTGTAACAGTGGGATGGCTAAGTCAACTCAATGAAAATATATCATTGATAGCATTGGTTATAGGAATGGGGATTGGATTTGGGGGAGTGGTTAGTATCTTTGTGTTATGTAAAAGAGCTAATCATTGGATTATGTCCCCAAACACGCCACACCCCTTTTTTGGGGTATATCGATTCCCTACTTAGAAATGGGCTTACTAGCCCAAAGATTTCACTTTATTGTACAAGGAAATAAAGTATATGTTGAAGTTCATTATATATAAATATATATATCATGGTTTAAAATCTATACTGCAATACATAGAATATTTTATATCAACATAAATGTAGCATAACTCTCCATTTGCTATGTTTTCATTGTTAAAATGATCAGTGTAGTTACTTGTTTTCTTTTAGTTAATGGTATGCATTAATACAATATTATCATTTGAGTCAACAAGAGCATTATACAACCTAGTTAACATGAACATCTATGTTAACTAATTTATTCTAATATGAACTTCATAATTTTTTTAAAGTGGAGGATGAAGTAATATTGATATATATTTAAAGATATATTGAAAAACAAAAAAATATAATGTGGATGATGTGGTTTATAAATAAAATATTGCAATACTCATGTTAATTAAAATATTTCAATGTCAATTATGTACATAACAGTACAAATATATAAATTAAATGACAGGCAAATACGAATAGACATCAATTCATTATGCCAAGAAGGGCCCAATATGAGGATGATGTGTGATTTTGTCTATGTTCAATGTGGAGTTGACACATATTCCTCTTAAAATAAACAACATATTATCTAAATAGAAAAGCAATGAATATGCATGTTTAGCCAATTTTAAGTAAAAGCCTTATAAAACATCAATAATCCCAACCCTACTATGCCCAATCATGTGGTAAAAATATTTCACGCACTTTTAGTCCTAAATAAAATATTTGGATGTCCACATGCCATAATATAATTTTGTATCAACTTTAAAAAGAGATAAATTAATTACAAGTAAAAAACATGGGCGTGTAAGATATTTAAACCTTATATTTTTCAAAAATATTTCAACACATAATTTAAATAAACTATTTGGAAATATATATATAACAAAAAAAACTATTTTAATGTGGAAAATCTAGTCCATAGATAAAATGTCTCAATGAGCATGTTATGCAAAATATTTTAATAACAAATTTATATATACTATATATTGCTTTAAAAATTTGTGTATATATCATATAAATCAATTGCAAAAAATAAGTTTTTATGGATAAAACATTCAAAATCATATTAGTATTTTACCTTTTTTCCCATATATATATATTCAATTTTCCCTAAAATCCAACAAAATTTTTGAACTTGCAAATTTAAATTATGTACTCTATATTGCATTTGAAAATACAATTTAGACAATGAAAAAAAAAAGATATATATATCTATATATATATATAAACATAAAGATGCAATTTTTGTTTTTATTTTGAATAGGTTTGATCCCTCTAGGAGCATGTTAGATATGTGCTTAAGATTGACCTATAGTGGTAATAGGCATCGAACCAATTACTATATCATACATATTTCTCAAGTTGTTAAAACTAAAAAAAAAACATAAGAGATAACTAAACTATAACATTTAAAATTATTATTATTATTGATAAAAATAATTAATAAATAAGTTAAACTTATATATATTTTTTAAACATGTAACAAGATTCTTAACTATGGATATTAGCACTTAGTTTATCATGGATATTTTTAATATGTAAATAGGATTTGCTATAATATCATAGCTTATCAATACCACATGCCCAAATATCTATAATTCATTTCATATGACATTGCTTTTAATATGAGATTTTTTTAATTAATGAATTTAATTAAAAGGGAAAAAATGCATAACTATTTCAGAAGTTATGTACACTAAAAATATTCTAAAATATTCTATAGAGATTAAATCCCTACCCTCCACTTAATAATTATTGATAATTAAATTAAAACTCTGATTGTTCTACATTTTGTTCAGGTATTCAATTTTGTCTAAAATTTAACAAAGTTCTATTGGAATTACAAATTCAAGTTGTGTAGTCTACACAATAAGTGAGAATTTTCAAAGCATTAAATCCCTTTATGATTTCAAAATTTTAATTTAAACAATGGAAAATTGCACATGGGGCATCTAATGGTTCTCTCTCTGTATACATGCATACGTAGAGAGAGAGAGAAGTAATATAGATTCACTTTAACCACATATCTATCAAGCCCTGAAAAAGATCAAATCTCTCAAGATGTAAATATTTTCTCAAGTTTTTCATTCTAAAAGAGGTTTGCACCTCAAAAAGATTTGATCCCCAAGATACTTACTAGGTCCATGGTTAAAATAGATCTATACATGTTTTAAAAATATATTGTAAAGTATTTTTTTTATAAAACTTATTTTTGTCAATAAATTCCTATTTACATTCTAAATAAGTGGTAATTTTATGTATCAGGAGTGAGAGGAATGGGGTGTTTTAGTTAAGAAATAAAAAATGCTGATTTTATTTATCAAAAGGAATTTTGATTAAATGAAAAGTAAACAGATAAATTGTTAAATATGTATGTTTGTTAATACTATATAGGTTTTAATACTGTTAGCACTCTGTAATTTCTCTAGGCCAAAGAGAGAAAATCAAAGGTAGCCACAAACCGATTGGAAGATGGAATATAGCCCATCCAGCTTCAAAGAGGGTTCTCTCTTTCTACTTAATCACTAAATACCAGTTTTACCGAAGAACAATGGCTATATCTTTGGAAAATAGCAGAGTTTATAAGTGTGGTGGCAGTGCAGAGAAAAACCCATTGGACATGAAGTTAGTAAAAGCTAAAATCAATGACGTGGTGGATGCTTGGTGAATCGGGAAAAGTTGTTCAGAGGAAAGATAGAAACACTTCCTTATGCCAATTAATAGTTGCAAATATGAGAAAAATAAATAAAGTAGATAAACATCTCAAGGCGTCAAACAATGAATCAATCTTAAAATGCTTATAGTAAAAAAAAACATATGGGATGTCTAAATGCCTGCAAGAGATCACCATTAATTAGATGAATTCTGAAACAAGTTTTTATTTTAAACATCATAGGAAGAAATATGACACACACAGAATAGGAAACATACACATAAGAGAGTTGAATCACATGAATCTCTGAAGAAATTTAACCATGTACTTTTGATCCACCAAGTTCATTAAAACTCATAAAATAATTACAATATGCGCCAAAAATAAGTCTTCTCACACTTGCCCAAACCACCCCCCTTACATTCATTTGCATATGCCTTATATATTTTTAATGATAATATTAAATCCAAATTAGTGGATTTGGAATTTATAAATACAGAGATTAGTTGTTGGAAATAAAATCATGAAAATGAACCTAAAATGAATTGGTTACAGTGAAGTCTGGAATAACTAAGAGCTGGAGTATTCGATTTGGAAAAGGTTTCCAAGTGTTTTGAGTAGTTAGAGGTTGATGAACCTTATCCCCTAAATTTGGAAACTAATGGCCACTTTTCAGCATCTTCAAAATTGGTTTTGGAAGCTTTAGAGTTGAATCTGATGGTTAAATAGTTGACTATCCAAAAGCACAACAACTGTATTTTTTGAATATATCCTAAATGGTAATCCAGATTAAGATGATTTTTTGGTAGAAAGTTAATATCACTATATCCCTCCCCCGCACAAATTTTGAGCAAAATCTAACTCATGGATCTCGATAAAATCCAAAAATGGTTGTAGATAACGGTGGCTCATTTCTTGAAAACCATTAGGCATTTTGACCTAAAACTAAGTGATTTTATTCATCTCACCCCCATGCATATATTGTAAACATTTCATGGAAAGTAGGTACAGGATTAAAGAGATATAGTGAAAATATAGTGACCGTGTGAAAGCGCAGTGCTCCAAGCTTATACTATCTTTAGTCATCATCTCACATGCTGGGGGTACTAGGATGGCATGGGATGGTCCATACAATGTTTCAAACCATGAGAAAAGTTATAGGCTGAACATAAACCTTCAAACCCCAAACCTTCTTCTTGTAGTAGAAGCGCAACACAGTTGTGCAACGCATCTCCATCTTCATGAATTGACCAAACACTAATATTATGACTAAGAAAAATGATGTAGAGTTGATCCCAATATTAAAAAAAAAAACCTACATGGAAAAAATTGCAAAAAACCCTATTTCCTCATCAAAATTTGATGCCTTGGTAAAATCAAAACACCCCCTACAGACTTTGTGCAGTGAACTTTTTAGACTATTGTACTGGAGGTTGATGTCATAGTATAGGCATGATTTGATCACAAAAATGCTTGACAAGATGTCACTAGCTTTTGCGAATGATGCAATCCCTGCACCATCATATCCCTACTCATGAATTGAATGGCTCATAACCCTAGACTCACTTAACTCAACCTCTTACAATAGAAATGACCATATTCATGACCTTTCACGCACAGTGGCATAATTACATTGAATAATGAAAAAATTATTCTAAACTAAGACCCATAGCTTGATCTTCTACAAGATCATAGCCAAACCTTTATACATTTATCATAACTTGAAAGGAAAAACTTGTTTTTTGACTACTATAACTATAGGATACTAACAAATACTATATTGCAAAGTAAATTCACTTTATAAAACATATTTCATTAAGTAAATGAAATCCTATTCACAATCTAACGAAGTGGTGATTTTATGTACGAGGAATGAGAGGAATGAGGAGTTTTTGTTAAGAAATCAAACATGTTAATTTTATCTATCAAAAGGAATTTAATATGATAAATAAACCAATAAAGTGTGGGCAGTAAACCTAAGTGATATATATATATATATATA
>APFE030837119.1:599-10748 GCA_000404065.3 Pinus taeda
AACGTAGGACCTCAGGTATGCCCCTCTCACCCTAGAAGTAGTTTTTATAGCATAAACGGTTGTGTGTGTGTGTTTCTTAACTTAGATAACTTTCAGTCTGCTAAGGTTCCACCCAAGAACCTTAGGGGATAATATCCCGCAACAGAGTATAAGACTCCACAAGAGGTATGGATTGGTAAGAAACCATCTCTTTCACATCTGAGGGTATTTGGATATGATGCATATCTACATGTTCCAAATGAGAAATGAACCCAGTTGGATAGTAAATCTGGAAAGTGCATCTTTATTGGGTATAAGGATGGTTTAAAGGGTTATAAGCTTTGGAACCTAGTAACAAGGAAGTTGTGTACAACCGAGATGTGGTGTTCAGAGAGGTAAAAGATGTTTTAAACATGAAGTCCAACCAAAGGAACCTGAGAAGATAGAGTTTGAGCTTAAGGAGGAAGAATCAAACTCTACAACAAAGGAGGAATCAGAAGATGAAGAGCCACAAACTCCGTGTGTGAGAAGATTAGTTCGAGAAAGAAAGAAGCCATAAAGGTATAGTCCATCTACTTTCTATTCAAAATTTGCTTTATCTATTACTGACGATGATCCTAGAACTGTGAAGGAAGCAATAGATTCAGAGGATGGAAAACTCTGGAAAGATGCCATGGTTGATGAAATGACATCTTTGCACAAAAATGAGGCTTGGGATCTGGTGGAGTTGTCGGCTGGAAGGAAACCCATTGGTAGAAAATGGGTGTTCAAGAAGAAGACAAATGCAGAAGGAAAGGTGGAGAAATACAAAGCTTGGTTGGTAGCAAAAGGTTATTCCTAGGTGACGAGAATTGATTTTGGTGATATTTTTTCTCCCGTTGCCAAGGTAACTTTTATTCGATTACTTTTATCTGCTACTGCTGCTTTTTATTTTGAGGTAGAACAGATGGATGTGAAGACAACATTTCTTCACAGGGATATGGAAGAGGAAATCTACATGAATTAACCTGAAGGCTTTGCGGCGAAGGGTAAGAAAGAACTGGTATGCAAGTTAAAGAAGTCTCTGTATGGGTTAAAATAGTTATCAAGGTTGTGGTATCAGAAATTTGATACATTTATATGGGGAATTGGCTTCACTAGAAGAAAAGTAGATCACTGTGTGTATTTTAAATTAATTGGTGACCGTGTTATTTATCTGGTCTTGTATGTGGATGATATGTTGCTGGTTGGAAATGACAAAGAAATTATCTAGGATTTGAAGACCCAATTGTCCTCCAAATTTGACATGAAAGATCTTGGTGCTGCAAACTATATTTTGGGCATGGAAATTAAAATAGATCGGGCAAAGAGGAAGCTCTGGTTAAACCAGAGGAAGTATGCCGAGACAATACAGTAGAGGTTTAATATGCAGGATAGTAAACCGGTGAAGGTTCCTATTCCTGTAGGTGTGAAATTATCTACTGAACAGTGTCCCAAGACATAAGAAGAGGAAGAGGACATGTCCCGAGTTCCATATGAAAGTGCAGTCAGTAGCCTGATGTATGCAATGGTTTGTATTAGACCAGACATTGCATATGCAGTGGGAGTACTGAGCAGGTTTACGTCAAAACTAGGGAAGGAGCACTGGACAACAGTGAAGTGAGTTTTAAGGTATTTGTGTGGCACTAGTGATTATGGTTTGTCCTACCAAGGAATACCAAGATTGGGTAGAGTGTTGGATATTCATGACTTTGTTGATGCAGACTGGGCTGGAGATTTGGATCAAAGAAGATCTACAAGTGGGTATATGTTTAATCTATTTGGAGGTGCAGTTAGTTGGATGAGTAAGAAACAATCTGTAGTGGCACTATTAACTACAGAGGTAGAATACATGGCAGCCACTCATGCAAGCAAGGAAGCATTTTGGTTGCAAAGATTGTGTTCAAGTATGGGGTTAGTACAGTGAGCTATAAGGATAGACTGTGACAGCCAAAGTGCAATTTTCTTGGCAAAGAACCTGTTGTGGCCACTAACAACCCCCCTCCTTATGAAGTATTATTGCTAATACTAAATAAGTGGGGACCCTCAGTAAAAAAAAAAAAATCAATTAGTGTTACATTTTATTTTTAGATGAAACTTACAGCATCATGGACTTAGGAAAATACTTGAAAAATCTAAAAAACCTAAGTTTCATAATGAAGAAAATTAAATTCACTCCTTAAAGAATATCGCATCGCGCACAGGATGATAGGATACACCTTCTAATGAGTTAAAATGACAAAAGACGATATTGCGACGCGAAACTTCATCGCATCGCATACACTGAAGAAACACTCACATTGAAAAACTTTAAAAAATTGCCGATATGCGATATGCGATATCGCACATCTCAAAAATCACATGAATTACACAAGGATTATAACGATCTGCAATATTGCGATATTGCGACATTTCGATACTGCGATACCACAAAGTTGCGATACTGCGACCTTGCGATAAAAATAGCACGATGACATTACGATATTGCGATACTGTGATCTGCGACATTGCAAAGCAAAATCGCGGGACCCCTCCATCGCAGTTGGTTCTGGCTCATTATTCGAGAAATTTTTTTAGCCAGGAGTTGGTCATGTATTTTAATGTGAATTAATGAGTTATTGCCAGTTGTTAATGAAGTAGGGTGTTGTGTTTTTCGAAGAAATAGCTCACGTAAGGTGGCATGTCTTTCATATCTTCGGCATTTAAAAGTTTTCCTGTCATTAGTCCTTTATCATTACTTCCACCTCAATGTAAACTGTAGGAAAGAAGGACGAAGCATTATATAGGGTATTATGCAGAAAACTACGAGGAGGGAAGTCAGCGCTCCAATGTACATTTTGGAAGGCACACTTAATCCACTCAAGGAAGAAAAAGAGCCGCAGAACTCTTCTGAGGCATCTATCACAGATTTCTCATATACAGCCATGGTTGAATGGGTATTGAACGATGCTGATACCAGAAATAGACAGTTTAATTCTCAGGGTCAAGAGCTCACAGAAATACTATTTTTACAAATTTTGGGCTTTATACCAAATGAGAGAAGAAGGTCCAAGAGGCAAAAACCGCATCAGGGAAGCCCGGATCAAGAAACAGAGGTAGTTTCCAATGCGCGATAAGCGCTTAGCGCTAATCGCGCATCGGTAAGAAAAATTGTTCGAAAAGGAATGTCCCTAGTTGCTCAGTCACCTGCGAGCCCCGAAAATTGCAAGAAATCAGCGATAGAAGCAAACTGGAAATAGAAGACTGAAGGAAAAGCATAAGCAGTCCAAGGGTTAACCAAGTTGAAATGGGATTTTTACCAGGCATACATGGTAATGATACATATTCATTGGATGATTCTCAAGCATATCATCAATTTTACTGAGAAGATAATGCCATCTCTTGCTGATTCTGTTTGCTTAACTCAACCAAAGGCAGAAGACGGTCAGCCGACTCTACTCAGGAAAATACTGAATGCTTGCGACATTAAGGAGTAGATTTAGAAATAGTTAGATAGTAGATTTAATTTTAGAAATAGTTTTTCTTAGAAAGAGGACGATCATTTAAACCGAATCCTCAATTTCTTTAAATAAGTTATTTAGTTAGTAGTATTTAAACCGTTCTCATGCATTTAGAGAAGGGTCCAGAAATTTATCAAAAACTTGTCCTCATAACATGCACTTTTGCACCCTCAGAGGAGGTTTTGGTGAATGAATGGAACAGGGTTTATTTGATATTTGCATTTGATATCTGCTACTGATGTTGCACTTCTGTACTCTTAGTGGATGTTAAATCAAGGAGAGATAAATCAATTGTCGCTTGAAGCTCATGAGTAGGACTAGTTATAAATGGTACTTTTATCTCTTAACCATTTCTGCTTATGCGTTAAAGTGATATTCAGTTTTCAGTTATTTATATATTATAGCATGGATGTCTGAGTTATAATTTGGCACTTTTGTACGGTGATAACTATTTGTTTATGTTTAGTGTATGGATAACTCATTTATGCGATAAGTTTTAACAGCTGTTTCGTCTAACTTCTTATACGAAGTAGCTCATTTATCGAATTATTTTCTTATGATAGCTGAATGATCTTTATTACCAGTTATTGTTTGAAATCTTTTTAGATCGCATAAAATAAAGATCACACCCCAGGTTAGCATAAATTTTGATGTTTTTTTTTCTGTTTATTAGAATACAATAGCATAGCATTAGATTAGTTAGAAGTATTCCATTTAGAATAGAAACACCCATCTTTCTCACACACACACACTGAATTGGGAAACTGGTCCCATATCCCCAGTCGGACGCGCTATACCAAATGGATAAGGAGCTGCCAACCAAGGTCCGGACCGGGTAGGTATCCCCCTTGTTGTCGACCTGATTTTCGGCCTTTAACATATTTGGCACTAGAAGGAGGGCATGAACTATGAATGGAAACTAAATCCAAATCAAAATACCATTCAAAGAGTAAATCTCCCTCACCATATCCTCCGACTTCTCCATTACACTTAAATCCAGAGTTAGAAGTTGCTAGAGCATCATCCACTGCTACAAATCTTGACATTTCAGAACAATCTGTTATTGAACCTCCTGAAGTCGAATCTCTGATTCATAAACTTCAACGATTTTCCATTTCCCCTCAAAGATCTGATAAATCTAAGTGCAGCGTGACTTCGCAGTATAACCCTGCTCATCCCCTAACCAGACTAAAGAGTGAAAAGTTCGGTGTTTGGCCAACCGAACTACCTCTTCCTAAAAGGAAAAGAGCAAGGAAGTCACCTAAAGGGTTTGACAACGAGACTCTATCAAAATCATCCATCTCAACTTCTCCACCGCGAAGTCAACCATCTACTCCACCACCCCAGACCATTATCAATCCACCTAGTGGAATCCCTACAACTCCTCCTCAATCATCTGTGATCATAATCACCTCATCTTCTCAACCACAGGGATCATTTTCTTCAAATCCCCCTGTTAGCAGTTCAACAATGGCCCAATCTCCATGGAACAATCCTGGGGCAGTCTTAATGCCTGCACCCTTGAGTCAAATACTGGCCCATCCTGAGAAATGGCTGCCCAAGTTCAATCCTGAGGGAGGCATGCTAGCAGAAGAGCACATAAAAAACTTTATGCTATCCATCAACCTCAATGGAGTTACTAATGAAGATGATGTTGTTCGACTGTTTCCTTATACCCTACAAGGAACAACCGGATCGTGGTATTTCTCATTACCCTCTGGATCTATTACCAGTCGGGACATCTTCCAAGACCAATTTCTAACCAAGTTTGGTGATGACAGGTCTACGACAACGTTAATCAATGACCTATCCAACCTTAGGGCAGAATCTAGAGAACCGATCAAATATTTCAATCTACGTTTCAATAAAATTCTAAATAAAATTCCTACTGCTTCCCAGCCCAGAGAGGAAGTGCGATGTGAATGGTATATCATTGCATTACCATCAAACATAGCAATCTTCGTGGACAGAGCTAATAAAACAACCCTTGCTGAAAACATGAAAGAAGCCATAGCAGTAGAGAAACGTATAATAGCCTTAGAGAAGAAATCTGCGTTAGAAGAACGGAAGTCTAAGAAGGTCACCTTCAAAGAAGAGTCCAAGAAGAAACAAACAAAAGATCCATTCGATTTGGAGGGATTGAAAAAAGTTCTTAAGACCATGTCCAATGAAATGGTCGACATAAAAAAGCAAGTAGCAGAAACTTCTTCAAAAAGGCCCTACAGAGCTTTTAAAATAGGCCCGTCAACGGATTCAAATCCACCCAATGCTATAACAAGTGTTGAATCCGAGGAAGAGGAAGAGGAAATTGCCACTGAAGGGCAAACTGATGATGAAGAAGTTGTAGAATTACAAGGAATGTGGGATTTCATCCTCCCACAAGAGGAAGATCAAGAAGTATTCCTAGTTAACACACGAAGTAGAAATCAACTTGATCCTCCCTAAACTACCCCAAAACCAAAGAGCGCAAGCTCTGCAACAAAGGATAAAGTCGCAACTAAGAAAACGACATCTAAAGCGACTCAAAATAGCCCAGTCCAAACAGATTCACCTACTCCATCTAAAACGCTGATCGTTTCGGATGAAAAAGACTAGGGAAAATATCACTCTGTAAGAATTGAGCAAGCTAAAGCATCAACAAAAGATAATGATGAAAGAATTACATGCTGTGCCAGTTGCACCTTTTCCTGCCGCTGTAATTTCTCAAGCTTCTCAGAACATGGGAAGACCTCCAAGTAATACGACTAACAAGATTGATCCAAATGACATCGCTTTAATTGGAGGTAGATCGAGATCTCATACTCCCCTTTTTCTCCTTATGAAATTTTTAACAAAAATGTACATAATCTTTTAGTGGATTCAGGTGCTTCATCGAATATTTTACCGAATTCCATATGCACGAAATTAAACGTTCAACCACAGAAATCCGTTGTTCGCATAGTTTAGCTGGATCGGTCTCAAGTCAAAGTCATCGATGAACTAAATCAAGTAACCATAAGGCTGTCATCCAACCCGAAGGTATGTCAAGTGATTGATATTTTAGTGGCTGATATCCCTGAATTTTATGGCTTAATTCTTAGCAGGGATTGGTCAGAAAAACTGCATGGATACTTCTCAACTGACTGGTTGCATATGTGGCTTCGTTACAATGGTAAGCCAAATCAAATAAAAGTTGAACGAGAATTACATCAGAAGTACATAGTAATGGAATTAGAAGGGGAAAATGAACCAGTAGCATATAACAATAGCATAATTGGCAATTATTCAGTAGATTCTTTTCTCGGTAATTTTAATGCTCATACGTCCCCATATTTAGAACATTCCTTCTTGTCCCAAGTCGAAATTTTTTCTCAAATGGATAGTTCAAAATGTATCAATTTTTTCGATAAACCTATAAATAAATCTTTGTTTTGGAAATTATTTTTTGATGGTTCCAAATCTAATGAAGGAGCAGGAGCAGGATGCGTGCTAATTAGTCCAGAAGGAGACAAAATCATGCTAACATGCAGGCTCGAATTTGATTGTACCAACAATACAACAGAATATGAGGCTTTAGTTCAAGGGTTGTACAAAGCAATTGGGCTAAACATAAAGTATCTCCAAGTCTTCGGAGAGTCTGAAATTGTAGTCAAACAGGTACGGAATACTATACATTGCCTATCAGGTCATTTAAAACACTATCAATCCTTAGTTCAAGATCTGACTTAGCATTTTACAACATTCAATATTTCATCACTTCCTAGACTCCAGAATGCAAGCGCTGACCTTTTAGCTAACATAGCTTCTAAGCTCATTCCTTCAGAATATTTTTGTCCAGATAGATTCTCAATAGAATTAATATTTAGACCTTCTATTCCTGACAACATCACAAATTGGAGAATATTCAGTGACGATCCTGATATCGTAAATTTCCTTTTGAAGGATCCAACTCCAACCAAATAATCGACGAAGATCAACATGATCGACAATTATAGCAAGATAGCACTCACAATGCTATACCTAACTCAGTGGTCAAGTTAGAAGACTTGTACGATTTGAAATATCGGTTTAAAAGGTCTACCAATTCAAAGCTCCAAAGTTTGACCTTGAATTACGAATTGGTAAACCTAGGAACTGATGCCAAACCCCAAAACATAAATCTAGGCCTTGGCCTAGCCCCCGAATAAAAGCTAGCATATATTCATCTTTTAAGACAATACAAAAACGTTTTTGCTTGGAATTATGATGAACTTAAAACATAGGACACTTCTATCATCCAACATATTATTCCGATGATCGATAACGAAAAACCTGTCCAACAAAAATTGAGAAAGATTCATCCCAACTTAGAAAATCAGGTAAAAACCAAACTCAATAAGTTGTTGAAAGCCAAGATAATCTTTCCCGTTAGACATTCTAAATGGGTCTCCAATATAGTACCTGTTAGAAATAAAAACGGAGATATTAGGATTTGTCTTGACGTTCGCAATCTCAACAAAGCCTGTCAAAAGGACAATTTTCCCTTACCACCTATGGAGCAGATATTGTAGGCAGTGGCAGGCTCAGAATTAATGTCTTTCTTGGATGGATTTTTAGGATACAATCAAGTTCTGGTAAATCCTGATGATCAATTGATGACCACATTCAGAACTAAATGGGGCACATATGCATATCGAAAGGTTCCATTTGGTTTGATTAATACTGGTGCCACATTCCAGAGAGCCATGGACATTGCATTTAAAGGTTTAGTCAATAAGTCTGTAGTAATTTATTTGGACAATATAACCGTGTACTCCAAGAAACGAGGCGACCATCTCAAAGAATTGAAGCAAATCTTCCAATGATGTTTAAGGTACAGAATTTCACTTAACCCAAAGAAATATTTTTTTGCATTAAGTGAAGGGAAACTTCTAGGATTCATAGTGTCAAAATCTGGTATTCACATCAACTCTGACAGAATCAAAGAAATTTCTGAAATATCCCTACCTCATAACAAAAAATCCATGCAATCTTTCCTTGGTCAAATCAATTTTGTAAAGAGATTTGTTCCAGATTTTTCACGAATCATATCTCCTTTACAAATTATGATAAAAAAGAACTCTATTTTTAAATGGGGCCAATATGAACATGAAGCGTTTAACCTGATCAAACAGGCTATTATTAATGCTCCATCTTTAGCAACTCCGAATTTTTCAGAGCCTTTTATTTTATACACATTTGCCTCAGACAAGTCATATGCTGCGATACTCACTCAAACGAATCAAGAAAAGGCGGAAGCACCAATTGCTATTTTTAGTTCAAATTTGCAAGGTGCTAAGTTAAATTACTGAGACGTGGAGAAACAAGATTTATGCTGTTTTCAAAGCGATCAAATACTTCAGACCTTTTCTACTTAAAACCCACACCAAAATTATAGTACCGTTTCCAGCGATAAGGAATCTTCTAGTACAAAAGGATGTGGGTGAGAAGAGGGCCAATTAGGTAATTGCCTTACAAGAATATGACATAGAAATTAAACCAACAAACATTGTAAGAGGTCAAGGCTTTTGCAAAACGCTGGCTGGAGCGTCGCAAATTTCTGAAATCCCATCCGTAGAGGTACAAGTGTGTGAGGTAAGCCTAAACGATGAGCAATCATTATATGCTGATATTATTTATTATCTTAAGAATGGCTATGCTCCTTCATACCTCGATTACACTAAGAAAAGAGCTCTAAGATTAAAAGCCAAATAATATCAGCTCATAAATGATATTCTTTTTAGAATGAATTACGATTCTGTTCTCCTTATAAATCTTGAGAAATCTGAAGCTGATAAAGTTTTGCAGGAACTCTACGATGGGCCAGCAGGCGGACACTACGCTAGAGATGCTACAACACATAAAATCTTGCGCATAGGATATTACTGGCCCACGTTATTCAAAGACTCGCACAGTTATGTGAGGAAATGTCAAGTCTGCCAAACTACTGCTAGAAGATAGAAGAAGCCATCCTTACCACTACAACCAGTTAACATCGACCAACCTTTCAGTCATTGAGGATTGGACATAATAGGTGAGATCGTTCCTCACTCTTCCAAGCAACATAGATATATCCTTACGGCAACAGATTATTTTACTAAGTGGGTAGAAGCAGTTCCACTCAAGACGGCTAATGCTGAAAATATCATTGAGTTCATAGATCAATTTATAATAACCAAGTTTGGATTACCTTCCGCTTTAATGTTCGATAATGCATCTTACTTTTCTGGAAATGCAATGACTGAATTTGCACTTAAAAGAGGATTCAAACTTAAATATTCGGCCAATTATTATCCACAGGGCAACGGATTAGCTGAGTCCACAAACAAAAACCTAATCAGGATTATCAAAAGAACAGTAGACCAAAATCATAAAAATTGGCATAAATCCTTAATATACGCTTTATGGGCAAACAGAATAATGAAAAAAGCCCATCGGCACTTCTCCCTTTAATTTAGTTTATGGGAGAGAAGTAGTTCTTCCGACTCATTTAGCAATTCCTTCTTTGTCTCTAGTTCAATACACTGATGAAGTACCAACTTCCTCACTACACTTAAGACAAATGGAAATAATCAAATTAGAAGAACAATGAGAACAAGCTAAGAAAACGCATGCTCATCATCAGGCACTAGTAAAATCCTCTTTTGATTCAAAT
>APFE030837119.1:26817-74373 GCA_000404065.3 Pinus taeda
AAATCGCCAACATTATATAGTGGCTATATGATAAATCATTATAAATTTGAATAATTTTACAAATATATCATTGAAAAATTTATAGTTTGCATCTTAGGGATTAGTGAGATTCGCCAATGTTTCTAAACTTCAAGAAAATTTTCCATCCTTAAAATTTTCCTTGCACATCACTGTGCAAAAGCTCTAATATTTGTTTCGCACTTTTACCACTAGAGGGGAAACTCACCCGATTCTGCTTCCCTTATACACAATTTTCACAGAAATCAAAATTCAGAGAGCTATTAGTCATACCTTCTACCATACCTTTACCATGAAGTATTCAAAGGCCCTTCTCTCCAATATGTCCAAGCTTTTGATTCCATAATATGCTCTTTTCTCTAAAGACCACTAGATTTTCTACTCCACTTTCAGGAACCATAGAACTATTGCACCCATCAACAACAGTGCTACCTTGTAGCTTATACAGAGTTCCAATTTGAACTCCCCGCATCAATACCGTTGCTCCCAGAACCATCTTACAGGTATCTTTATTGAACACTGTTTTTACACCTACATCATCCATCTTGCTTATAGAAATCAGGTTTCTGGCTAATGTAGGAATATTTAGAACACCCAGAAGTGTTCTAATCCTTCCACCTTGCAACTTCAACTTGATTTTTCCATGACCAACGATTATAGCCTTCATGTCATCCCCCAAGAAGACATCACCACCATCATATTTCTCATACTCGGAGAACCACTCTCTATGGGGAATGAAGTGAAAGGATGCACCTGAGTCAATCAACCATGCCTCATGATCGACATGTGTACTTGAAGAAGCCAAATACACTTCCCCACCTTCATCTGAGGTGGTTTTTGTCTCTCCAGAAGGAGCATCATTAGATCCCTTTCCTTTGTCAGGAGATTTAGATTTACAGTCCCTTTTGTAGTTCCCTTCCTTTCCGTATTTCTAGCACACCTTTATAGGCTTTCCTGGAGATTTAGATATCCCACTCAACGACTTATTTTTGTTTCTGTTCTGGGATTGTCCTCGTACAAACAAGGCATCATCATTCTGGCTCTCCATATTTTTCCGTCTCATCTCCTCCGTCAACAAGGATGAGACTATTTCATCAAACTTCAAGGCAATTGCATTGCTACCTATTACAATAAACAGACTATCCCACGAATCTGGTAGAGAACAAAACAAACTGATGCATTTATCTTCATCTGAAATTTTAATATCAACAGATAATAATTGACTTACCACAGTATTAAATGCGTTCAAATGCTCTGTCACCAATTCTCCATCTTTCATCCTCAGGTTATACAACTTTTTCCATAAGAACAATTTATTCACTAGAGACTTAGATTGGTACAAATTCCCTAACTTGTCCCACAAAGCCTTTGTCGTAGCTTCCCCTGATACATTTAACAATACTGAATTTAAGACACATAATCATATTGTGCTCTTTGTGTTCTGATCCAACTTCTTCCATTCTTCATCAGACACTCCCGCTGGTTTAGTACACAGACATACCGTGATCCACTGATCTTTATCCACCAACAGATACTCCATCTTGAGTTTCCACAACTCAAAACTTTGACCATTAAATTTCTCTATCTCTATCTTTCCACTACTCTCCATCTTCTTTCACCACCAGAATCGATTTTGCAGATCTCCCACTGAACAGGGTTTACCACAGGCCCAAGCGAAACCCCTGAGCAATAAAGGCATCCCCTTGAAGCCAAAAAAACTCTTATACCAAACGTAGGTTTTAACCCCATACAAAAATTATCTTCATACGAATTCTAAAACACAAAAAATAAACAATGGCGAGAAAATAACACATAAAACAAACATACACAGATATTTTCCCCTGGATCCCAAAACCAGGACTACCAGATTGATTTTGCATTATGTTCCTTTCAATGTTACAATACATATATATACATGCCGAAGCATCCAATACCATGGATCGAAAACCATCGCACCCAAAACCATGTGTGAAAACCATGCACAAAACCATAGGTAGGTTCACCCACCTAATGTTGGGAACCAAATAATTTTCCCCAAGGTGCTGCCCCGGACCCCGTAGAGAGGGGTTATACACCCCCCTAAAACCCCCCATATAGGGGGGGCTGTCACCCCCCTTATCACCCCCCCGCTGCGCAATCGGAACAACGAAAGGGGGGGCTCCGCCCCCCTCTAACCCTCCAGTTAACTAGGGTAGCTAGTCGTGGAAAGAATATAACACAACCCAACACTCACTTCCATGGCGTGACCTTAGAGGATCCACATACTTTCTTGTTTGAGTTCGTCGTCATATGCAAAACTTGTGATTACACCACTAATGATCAGAAATTGAAATTATTCCCATCCACTCTCAAGGATGCAGCTTTGCACTGGTTCATGGGATTACCTGGGGATAGCATCACCACCTGGGCTTAGATGCAGCATGCCTTCAAAAACAAGTATCGAGACTATTACAGGTCTAAAGACACTAAAGAGGAAAATTTTAGAATGACCTTGGGGCATGATGAATCCTTATAGGATTATGAGGAAAGATTCCAGCTTAGCTACAAAAGGGCTAGGTGCACACTTGATCCTGAGTCACTGAAGCTAATCCTACTTAGGGGGGTCAAGGAAGATCTTTTGGATACCCTAAACCTACTAGTAGGAGGGGAAATCTACCAGCTACCCTATGAATATATCAAGTCTGCCTTTAAGAACCGAAGCTAGGAAAAAGGGTAGGGGTAGTCAACTAATGGCCAACTCATCCTTTTCCAACTCATCCATAAAAGGTGAAATTGGAAATATGCTAGAAGATTTCAAGAGTGAAATGCTGCAAACCCTTGCCCTACATATGGACACTATGCACATCAAGAGAAATCAAGAGGAAGCAGAGAGATCATTAGCCATCTTTTGCCCTAGATGCATAAGGAGACACCCTAGGAATGAATGCCCATTAAACCTTATAGAAATATGCTCGGCCTGTGAAGAAAAACACTCCATAAACAAGTGCCCTTCTCTACCTGGACTAAAAGATGTGTATCAGGGAACTAAAGGGGTGACTGAATAAGTCTGCTACATAAATCAAAGGAGATCTCATGGGCCTCAACCGTATGAGCAGGGCATGCAAGGGTCATCCTATGCATATTACAATCCTAACCAAAATACATCCATTCCCTCTTTGGGGCACCCTAACCATCCCTCATTATCTACACCTTCTCCTTGGTCTTTTGCACCTGAGTACCATTCCCAGCTAACCAACCAACCATTTCAGCCATATACTCCTCCACAGCTTCAGTGGAATGCACCATCCCAAGGGTGGAGGCCCCCATACAACAATTCTCCAGCTTTATTGCCTTCACCTCTTACTTAACCACATATTTTATACCCTTCTCCTCTTAAAAAACCTCAGATGCCTTCCCAACAAAATCTGAACCCAAACAACAGACAAGCACAAGTATATAGTGGAGAGACATCCTACCCTTCTTATGTTGTGGAAAATCAAGAAATCAACATAAGGTCTGGGAGAGTACTCCTGGACAACCAACCTCCATCTCCACCTAGGGAGAGTCAGGAGGAAAGAGAGGAAATTATGATTAGATTGAATCCACCACCCTTTCTTGAAATATTAACTCATCTAGTCCAGCCTACCCCAGAAGAGAATGAACTTCTGGGTGAATTCAAAATCTATGTGTCAAAATTCCACTTCTCCAAGCCATTAAGGATATACCTATTTACAACAAACTGATTAAAGAGAAGTGTTTCAAACATTCAGGGAGGCAAAAAGGTGACACCCCTACCAACAATGTCATTAGACAACTGTCTGACTTAATGTTGGTGCAGGTAATTTGTCCAAAGTATTTAGACCCTGGAAGCCCTGTAGTAGATGTGTACATTAATGGCACCATTGTCCCACAAACCTTGATTGATATTGGGGCTTCCATTAATGTAATGACTAAGGACACCATTCTTAAGCTAAATCATCAGGGTTCATTAAGAAATACCACAATAGTCTTGCATCTTGTAGACCATTCCACAGTAGTCCCTAAGGGGATAGTTGAGGATGTGATGGTCTCCATTGATTCCTGGGAGTATCAAATGAGTGTGTTGCTCATTGCGATCGCAGCGATAGATCCAAATAACTCTCTTATCCTTACATTTGACATGTCAAATATCAAGAAGAGACTCCCACATCATATGTATTTCAAATCAAGTCTACATATCAAAAGAGCAATATCTTTCGAACTGTAGTTGATGAGGGAGCTTCCACATGTGTGTTGTCTATATCATGTTGGAAGGCTATTGGATCACCTCAGGCTGTTCCATCACCTACTCTCTTAACAACATTTGATGGTCATTTTCATAGGCCACATGGGATTATTCCAGCCTTTCCTGTCTATGTTGGGGGCAAGGTTGTAAATATCGAAATAGAAATAGTTGATGCAAATTTGGATTCTAATCTCCTTTTGGGAAGAAATTGTATTTATGAGATGGATGCTACTGTATCATCGTTATTCTGCATCCTCTATTTTCCTCATGAAGGGAAAATTGTAATGGTTAATCAGATGGATTATTCTCTGGGTGAATCCAATGCATCTTCTGAATCTATTGTTCCCTTAGTGAGCAATTCTAAGCAGTATATTAAGAATCTAGGAGTTGGGATGTATTATTCCTTTATGGGTACCTTTGATTTTCCTGCTCCCATTGATTGAATTAATGCTATTTCATCTTCCAAGGAACCTTCTCAAAGAGAGTTATTTACAACTCATTATTTTTCAGATCCTTGGCCCTTACCCTCTTCTACCACCACATTAGATCAGGGGCAAGTGGGTGGAATGGAATTTTCTATGTCTGTAGCTGAAATTTCTTATCAATCTATAGTTAACATTGCAGACTCTGATCCTACTCCTTTTTCACCAAAGGAGTTGGATGGGATTGCCTAGATAATGTTTTTCCATCTGAAGAAACAAATCTAGAAGCAATGACGAGTATTGAGAGGTCGTGGGATGATTTTCATCATAGGTGTATTTCCTCCTTGATTTACGAGAAGTGGAATCAAAATTGTCCAATCCTTCATCTACTGGTGGTGTTCACGCAATTTTAAATCCTTTGGCTCCAGCGTGGTTTTTGGCCAAAGGTAACATGTTTGTCATTTCAAAAAATGTTCCAGTGAACATCTCTAGGAATCCAAACATTATCGAGAATGTCTTCATTGGATCTGATTGTTCCCCTTAAGAAATTCGAATTTATACCGATCTCTTTAAAGAGTTTCGTGACATGTTTTCTTGGTCCTATGAGGAAATGTCTGGGATAGATCCATATATAGTCTAGCATGAGATCAAGAAATATGAAAATTAAAAACCTATTCGCCAGAAGCTTCGACTGGTAAACCCTAGGAAAGTAGTAGCTATCAAAGCTAAGGTTGAAAAGTTTCTTAAGGTGGGTTTCATATACCCTGTTCCTTTTAACTGAGTGGGCCTCGAATCGAGTCTCGGTTGACAGAAGCAAGGAATGATCCACGTGTGCATTGAATTTAGGGACTTGAATAAGGCTTGTCCTAAAGATAATTACCCCACACCATTTATTGATCAGATTATCGATGAGTGTGCTGGTAATGAGATTTTCTCTTTTATGGACAGATTTTCTGGTTATAATCAAATCACTATTCATCCAGAAGATCAACATAAGACAACTTTTATTTGCCCTTGGGGTACATTTTCATATAAGTAGATGTCTTTTGGCCTTAGGAATGTTGGAGCCGCCTTTTAGCGGGCCATGTCATATGCTTTCCACGATATCAAACATATGATCGAACCCTACTTGGATGATTTAGTTGCTCGTTCTCAAAAGAAGATTGATTATCCCAAGCATCTTCGATTAATTTTTGAATGATGTTGTTTTTACAAAATCCGATTGAATTTGAATAAGTGTGTTTTCACCGTCACGTCTGGTCAGTTGTTGGGATTCATCATTTATACTGAAGGGATTCGTGTAGACCCTTTCAAGGTTGAGGCCAATTTCTTAAGGATATTTATTGCTAATTATGTCGAGATTACTAAAGGATTTATGAGACTTCTCAAGGAAGGTGTCCCATGTCTATGAGATGATTTCGCGCAATGCTCATTTGATACTTTGAAAAAAACATTAACCTCTTCTCCTTTATTGAGTCCACTTGATTATAGCAGAGAATTCCTTTTATATATCGCTACAACAGAATCAAATATTGGTATGGTTCTGGTTCAGGAAGATGATGCTTTCACTGAGCATGTAATTTATTATATGAGTTGAGGCTTAGTGGGCCTTGAACTGCGATATTCTCCCATTGAGAAATTAGCTTTGGCAGTTGTCCATGTTGTCCAGTGACTTAGACATTATATTATGCTTAGAAAAACTTTTGTCTTAGCAGCTGTCAATCCATTTCAATTTGTTCTCAGTAGGTGAGTGATTGAGGGAAAATACAATAGATGGATTGTCATTTTACAAGAGTTCGATCTGGAATTCATGTCAGCCAAGTCTAATAAATGGTTAGTGTTTTCAAAATTGATCTTAGAGTTGCCTTGTGAGGAAGAAATAGTTTATGAGGAATCTTTTCCTGATGAACATCTTTTCCTTATTTCCTCTCAAGATCCTTGGTATGGAGATATCATTATATATCTCTAGAATTTGAAGTTTCCTCTCACTTTTTAGAAGGATGAATGTAGAAAGTTATGTCACTTAGCTAAAAGCTATATTATTATAGGCGAAACTTTATATCGTCAAAGGATTGATTCAATCCTTATACGTTGTTTAACCTTAGAAGAAGTTGAGTTTGTGCTAAATGATTGCCACAGTGGAGCTTGTGGTGGTCATCTATCTGGGCTTGCAACAACCCAATTTTTTTTGCATGCAGGCTACTTTTGGCCCTTGATCTTCAAGGATTTTTTTGAAGTAGTGAAAGGATGCCACCCTCATCAAGTTTATACTCGGAAGATGCACATGCATCTAGTTCTGCTCTTTCTTGTGATTACCATTAGTCCATTCACGAAGTGGGGTATTGATTTTACTACTTGCAATCCACCTTTAGTGGGAAATCATAAGTATATCATCATAGTTGTCTACTACTTTACTAAGTAGGTTGAGTCTATGCCCACTTTCAAGAATGATGGTGAAACAACAACCCTGTTTCTCTTCAACCAAGTCATTTCTCGGTTTGGTATTCCCAAAGAGATTTTCACTGACCATGGTAGTCATTTCCAGAACCACATGATGTTTGAATTGGCTCTTAAGTTGGGTCTCCGGTTGGAGCATTCATCTCCTTATTATCCTCAGGCCAATGGGAAAGTTGAAGCCGTGAATAAATCCCTAAAAATCATCTTGTAAAGATAGATTAACAAAGCTCAATATAATTGGAACATTATGTTATATCTAACACTTTGGGCATACCGAATGTTAGTCAATACTGGTACAGGTTTTTCTCCTTTTCAACTAGTTAATGGGTTGGAATCAACTTTTCCTGTGGAATGTGAAATTCCTTCCCTTAAATTAGCTGTTGAAATTATTCTTGGTACTTCTAGTATTGAAGAACACCTCATTCATTTGGAACATCTCGATGAGGAGCATTGAGATGCATCCTATTGTGGAGGTAAATCCCCTTTGCGGACAGAGGCGATCCCACTAGCCTAAATGAGGTCTAGCAACAATCAAACAACGCTAACACGCAGCTTCCTAATTGCAAAGTAAAGACTGATGATGAGGGCCTACCTTGAATCCAATGCTAGTATTTGTAGAAGAGTCGTCGCTCCCGTTCTTTCGCTTCAGTTGGTCACAATCCCCATGATCCTCGTGAACGGACACCTGCACATGCAAAGAATAACACAAATACAAGCATAAAATCCAAGAGATGCAACTATATATCAGTCAGAAAGGATATAACTCAAACATCATTATAAAGAGAATAAGAGTGGAACCATAATGATAGTCGTCTATTATTATTGATAAACAAAGAAGAACACAACCAAGTTCTAACGTCAAATCCTCCTTTGGCTGGGTGATCAGCAACACATGCCTTGCAAAGCTTGTTGGGAATGGGGAACAAGCCTCTCTCTCCTTGGTTACTTGGACATGGATCTCCTCCTTAAAGATATAGCCTTATGGGGATGAAAAAGGCCTCTTGTAGCATGAGCTTAGCAATTCTCAGACTTTGGGACTTAGAATTTGGAGCTTGGAGAGTAGAATTACTAACTAGCTTGTCAAAGGCAAAAAGACAAGCTTATATAGAGAGAGGAGAAGGAGATAAGATCATCCACAAGATTCATGGGATTGTCCTTATCATTAGGAAGCTTCCATGAGAGGTGGAGAACTACTTCCCTTCCATGGAGATTCAAAGCCCAACTGAAATAACTCAAACTGGAATCAGTTCATGAATAGGTTAGGAAGAACCTTCGCAAGTTGGTTTGTTAAAAACTTTACCCAATTGGGTTGGCGCTAGTGTGACTCTGATACAGAGCGCCAGCTGGTGCGCCCTCTTTGGAGGATTTCCCCCATTGGCGCAAGTGATACACTATGGAACAACGCCAATGGAAAAAGGGCTATATTTATGGGTATTTTGCAGAAGGTGTCTTCAGGGCATATGAAGTACATACTCAAGGGGATACAATGAAGGTTTTTTCAGGTTATGTCACTTCTCACAGGTCCCGGAATAAGTTCTCCAATGTGCAGGAGAAGGGGTAACAGGGACGGTGACAAATTACTGTGTAACAGAGGTAATAATTGATGTGTTTATATAACTAACAGTTGGGTGATGTGATAGTATATAGTAAGACTCAATTGCGGCAGGGTAAAGGTAAAAGAAAGGAATCGGATAAGAATTCCTTTAGCTATGTTTGGAAACCCTAATTCCAAACAAACGAGTGCTTTGCATATAGGGAGTCTTCTTAACATTGATTTTATCTAACATTATGTGGATACATGATATATTCATGAACACGTACTTGACAAGTATATTAGCTAGTCTTTAGTTATAGGTGGATCTGTCAAAGGATTGGAGTCCCTTAAGAGATGGCGTGGATGTGTTCAGTTGCAAGAAATGTGCTTGGCACAACAAGATAAGATAACTAGTGTATTTTTATGTTTATTTATGCACTAACAGTTATGTTTTAATGACAACATGATGCAGGGAGTTGCATGGCAAGAGAGGTTGTCATGAAATCTCGAAGAAGGATCAAGTCGAGCTTTCCTTGGAACCATTGGGATTGAGTCATGGTGTCTGTTGTTAGTCTTGTGTTTTTGGTATTTTGTGATGGTTGCACTTGATTTGTGACTTTAAGTGTGTCTAGTGCATAGCTATGCCACTTTGTTCGTGGTGTTTTATTGTTTTTGGTTTCCCATGGTTTTCTTCTTGTTGGTTTCTTGGGTTTCCTTTTATGTTTTTAGTCTTGGGAATTGGTTGGGAAAGAAGAAAGTTAATGGTGCTTGTGGGAGAGTTGTGTGGTACCCAACAAGTAATGTAAGACTCAGATGAAGCTTTTTACATAAGTGAAGTGGAAGGTAAGACTATGCTAGTTGGTTGGACTGGTTGTGTCCATTATGGTAAATAGACGGTGGCAGCACAAACATGAGGAAGGTAACTAGAAAAGGTAAAGTAAATGGATTTGAGGTGTCATATGCCTTGGCTATGTTGGGAACCATTTTTCTCAATGTCATGCATGTTGTGCATGAATAAAGGAAGTTCTCTTAACCTTGACCTTGATATCTGGTAATTATGTTATGATCATGATTATGTCGATGTTTATAAGTATACATGTATATGTGTGTATATGTCGTTGTCTGAAAGGATGATGATTGTTTTATGCTAATGATTATATATGTATGTATGTGTGTATGTATGTATGTATGTATGTATGTATGTATGTATGTATGTATGTATGTATGTATATATGTTTGTATGTATGTATGTAAGTATGTATGTTTGTATGTATGTATGTATGTATGTATGTATGTATGTATGTATATATGTTTGTATGTATGTATGTATGTATGTATGTATGTTTGTATGTATGTATGTATGTCGTTGTCTGATAGGATCATGATTCTTTTATTCCAAATGTTTATGTATATGTATCTATGTATCTCTGTCATTGCCCGACAGGGTCATTAGGAATTGTTCTTGTGGAGGAATGATTGCTTACATAGGAAAATGACATGAAGAGGTTCCTGGTCTTACGAGGAATTAACTGGGAAGAGTAGTCATGACAAATTTATGAGGTCAGTATCATGTGGATATGAATTGATATTGTATGCTTGTATTATGCCTATGTTTATGTTACAATAGGTAACGTTGAGGGATGCATCAACAGAATGAAATTTGTGTGGTCTATGGCATGCTAGGATAAGCATGGATGGCGAAGAGACATTAGCAGCAAGGTTACTTGGTAGAGGTAGTGTGGTTTCGAATGTGTGGTATTATTGTTGTGCATATGTCATGCATGTTGTACATGTTACATCTATGATGATTGTGCGCATGTAGTATTGTGCATATGTAGTGTGTGTACATGTTGTTTATGGAATATTATGTACAAGATGTTAGTATAGATAATGTGGTAAGAATGTTGCATATTCATTGTTGGGTATAGATGGTGCTATTTACATGTTGGATATGCAGTGCTATGTACATGTGGTGTTGTATGCATGTTGTATATGTGGTGCTATGGACATATGATGTGGTTTGCATGATTATGCAAGTGGTGTTATGTATATGGTGTACAAGTGGTGTTGTGTATATGTCGTGCATGTGGCGTTGTGTACATGTGGTGCGCGTACATGTCATGCATTTGGTACTATGTACATGTGGTATTGTGTAAACGTTGTACAAGTGGTATAGTGTACATGTGGCATTATGTACATGTTGTGTAGGTGGCATCATGTACATGTGATGTTGTGGACACCTAGTGCAGGTGGTGTTGTGTACAAGTGGTACTATGTACATATGGTATTAGTGCACGTGGTATTGTGTGCATGTCATACATGTTGTGATGAGGGAATTTGGTACCATGTATGTGCATTATGTACGTGCATGTATTGTGTGGTGTTGTACATCAAGTATAGATGTATTGTGTTATGCACTAGGTGTAGGTGTATGTGTTGTATGTCACGCGTAGGTGCATGTATTGCATGGATTTGTATCCCATGTGTGGTTATAAGTGTTTAATAAACACTATGTATATGTGCACCTGGTTAAGGATAAGGCACTGGGTGTTTGTCGAGTGTGGAAATCAGTCTTATGTGTGTACGAAATAAGAATAAAGGCAAAAGTAAGGATCTGCAAAGGATAAGTATCAGTATTTTATTTCAGCTTTATTATACATGTGGTTTGTGATTATGGTTTATGATGATTACATGAGATCTATGATTATGGTATATGGTGATTACATGTGAATTATGATTTTGGTTTCTAATGGTTACATGTGATTTATGATTTTGATGCTTATGTTTTGAGCTAACCTGATATGATATTTTTATATATGTTGATTTGGTCAAATATTCTAGTTTGACTTGTTGTGACAAGAAGTGAACAGGATTGCAAATGTACCTTATTGACGAGATACTAATAAGGTATGATGTGAATTTATTTCAATTTATTTTAAAGATAATGGAAGTTATGTGCTTGGTATAGGGATGCATGAAATGCTCGATTGGGTGATTGAAATCGACTGCAAGAATTTGCAACAACAAAAGGAATTGGAACATGGAGCAGTATGTTAGTAGAGCACTTTAGGAGTAGGTCCATTGTGGGACACTGGTACCCAATAGTATCCATTGATTTCCATGAGCATGCTATGACTAGTATGGGGGTTCTGAGGTAGGGATATGCCTTGGTTTTTATATCTTCTGATGTGAGTAAGCCTTACCAAGGGATGGACTTCTCGAGATGGGGTGCCAGCGGAACTTAGAAGGTGAGTGACTACATGGAAGGGGTTGACCAGATTGCCTAATGGATTGTGTAGTAGATGTTATCCTCTACAATGTCCTAGGCTAAGGAGGAGATCGAAAGAGGTAACCTCGAACTACTTTAGTTCAGTAGCTATCCCTATTGAACCAGAGAGGGATCTCTCTAAGGATATTTCAATGAATAACTAGAAAATAAATGGATTTTAGGCTAGATATATAAGTCTTGTTTGAGTATTTGAGAATTTAGGGATTTCTAGCTTGTTGGACTAGGGATGAGAGTAGGAAATTAGGTCAACGTATCAAGTGTGCAGTAACAGACATAAAGAGGAGCTAGATAATAGTGTGTTATGGTGAAATTATGATTTAGTCAATGTATTATATGTCTGAGAGTTTAATAAATCATAATGAGCATGTATAAGCATGAATTCATTAATCTTAGAAGAAGAGAAACATAAGCATGATTTTCCACATAAACAGAGCTTAAATCTAAGAATTTTTCCTATATGACTATAAGGAAAACCATAAGAAGAAGGAAAAGAATGTAAAGAGAGATGATTTCATCAATTAGAAACCGATATGAAAGGAAAATAACAACATAGACTGACTGAACAAGTATTCCTGAAAAATAGCTGCAACTACTCCTTGATTAGTTGTAAGAAAACACAAGGTACAAGTCTCTCCACAAAAGTCCAACCCTTCTCACTGAATGAGAAATCATACATATATACTCAAGAAAAAAATTTCCCCACCTTCAGGGGTCGAATCCCTAAGTGGTGGAATAGTTACCAAGAATCTCTCAACAAACCAGAGAGAGTAAGAAGGTCAAACACAAACACTTGCTTTAGACTTCAAATTGAGTTTTGCTGCCTTTATGAGACTTAATTAAACAATAAAACAACCTATCATTCCTATTAACTCAAGAAATACATCATCAAGTGTTGAGGAGGTAAATCCCCTCTGCGGACAGAGGCGATCCCTACTAGCCCAGATCGGGTCTAGCAACAATCATACAATGCTATCATGCAAGTTCCTAATTGCAAATTAAAGACCAATGATGAGGGCCTACTTGGATTCCAACGCTAGTGCTTGTAGAAGAGTTGACACTCTCGCTCCTTTGCTCCGGCAGATCACGAACCCCACGATCTCTGTGAATAGACACCTGCACATACAAATAACGCCACAAACACAAGCATAAAATCAAATAGATGCAACTATATATCAGTCAAAAAGGATATAACTCATCATCATTACAAAAGACAATAAGAGTGGAACCATAATAATAGTCATCTATTATTGATAAACAAAGAAGAATACAACCATAGTTCTGACGTCAAATCCTCCTTTGGCTGGGTTTGATCAGCAACACATGTCTTGCAAATCTTGTTGGGAATGGGAACAAGCCTCTCTCTCCTTAGTTATTGTACAAGAATCTCCTTACTCAGATTTGGCCTTATGGGAATGAAGAAGGCTCTTGCAGCATGAAGCTCTTGGTAACTTGACAATTCTCAATCTCTAGAACTAGCTTGCCTAAGGAAAATGGACAAGCTTATATAGATGGAGGAGGGGGAGTTGGGATCATCCACAATATTCATGGGATTGGCTTTATCACTAAAGAAGCTTCCATGAGAGGTGGCAAACCACTTCCCCTCTACGGAGATTCGAAGCCAAACCTCCCAACTCAAGATAGATTCAGTCCAGGAGTTAGTTAGGATGAGTCTTCCACTGTTGGTTTGTTAAAAAACACTACCCATTTTGGCTGGCACAAGTGCGACTCTATGACAGAGCGCCAACTGGCGCGCCCTCTTTCGAGGATTTCCCCCATTGGCGTGAGTGTTGCATAGTGAAACCATGCCAATGGAAAAAGGGCTATTTTTATGGGTTTTTTGCAGGAGATGTCTTCAGGGAAAATGAAGTTCATGCACAGGCGAATATAATGCAAGTGTTTGCAGGTCATGTCACTTCTTACAGGTCTCGGAATGAGTCCTCCAAGGTGCGGGAGAAGGGGTAACAGGGACGGTGACAAATTGTTGTGTAACAGATGCCCCCTAAAGCATGAGGCCTGAGAGAGAGAGAGGGGTGAAATTCTTTACAAGAACATGTCCAACCGAAAACACTGCCGCCGGAGAACCTACGTGGAGAAGTACAACTGATATCTCGAGTACATGATGTATGTCGTATGGGTGCAGCCATCTCTAGCAGAGTACATAAGAATCTAGATCCAATGTATGGACGCAGTCATCCAGTGAGGATCGATAACAAGACTCAGGCATGGTCACAGCCATCCAGTGAATGAGTCATGTAATGATCATAACAATCCACAAAATCGCAACCTGGATCCCAACAGACAAAATCTAGGGTCTTGCGCTCCATCTCAACCTGAACAAAGTACAAGTTCAAGCATGTGAATATAGGAGTTGAAGTCGAACACGCAGGAACATCATCTGATTACCAGTCAATGATGAAAACTGTCAACAGACAGAGAGGTACCACCAATAATGACAATGGCCCTCAAGGTACTATAGGTAAAACCTACGGCGTGTGAATCAGTGAGCTAGAGTCAAATACCCGTAGAATCATTCAATCGGAGGCCAATGATGAAAACCTCACATAAAACACGAAGAACCTACCATTGAGGCATGCAGGCTCTAAGGCACCTGAAGGGAGTCTCTAGGTCAACTTCCTGGATAATGAGCTGAATTCGACAAGAAGCGAACTTGATCGAAGGTGGGCCATACTGTTTCCCACATCATCGACGCAAGACAGAGAAGGATAATATGTTTTGTGAATCAGGATTATGTGAGTTATCGGAGGGAGGTTGATTATTTCGCAGAAGCCAAATTCTCTTGAACATATTGGCGACACGATAGTGGATTTGGAAGTACTTGACATCAAATGATCAGAGGTCATGGTGACAAGGCAATGAGCAGATGAGAGGTCAAACAGGATCACCCAAACCCATAGAAGCAAGGGAAAAATGAGATGAGATGTCCCCACCCAGACACGAATGCAGACAAGTGCCATGTTCAAGAGCAACATACTGCCGACACGACAATGATTCTGGTTCCATTTTCCCCACCATTTCTTGCGAGTACCCCGGTTATTTCTAATGACAAGCTTGACGGGGATAGCATATGCTTGTAAAGCGTCATTGCGACGAAATCCAATGTCATTAAGTTGTAATGATTCAGACAAAAGAAGAACTCGGCGTCTTTTCATGTTTCGAGAGTTTGAAAAGACAACAAAAAGTAAACTCCAGGGGTGTCCTTTTTCGTAAAGTTGTGTCTCTCGAGCCCGAAAAAGTATAAAACAATACTCGAATGAACCGCCCGACCATTACATCGAGAAGTAATTTTCATGATTAGTGATTTCGACCTGAAAAAGTAAAAAAGCGACCGAAACCATGTCGTTTCGTAAATATTAACGAACTTGAAACGACAAGGGCCCGAAAATCTTTTCGTCTTTACACGGTCGGAAAAGAGTTTAAAGATGACCGCCTCTTACTTACGTTTAACAAGTCAAGAGGAATAACTCCGCAATCTTTTCATATTTTACGAGTCAGAAAAGAGTTTAAAGATGAATCGTCCTAGAGGAATGAGTGGTATAAAGGGTAGCAACTGGTTCTGGAAATGGTGGAACTACTCAAAACATGTAATGGTCAAAACCACTCATTGTTGCGGTCCCTCAGGAAAGGAAAAAGCAACCAAGTGAAAGCATATGATCAGCCAAAGAGATGGTGGCAATGGAATGAAACAACCAAGGCTCATCTAGCATAATTGAGTGGATAAAAATGGCAATCACGAGATGTACATCGGGTATGGGTTCATTTTTACACAAGCTTGAACCATGGAGAACTCTGCTTGGATTCGATTTCATGTTTACACAAGCTTGAAACGAAAAACTATGCTTCTTATAAGTTCGCATGCCCCGAGCATAATGACGCAAAATGAAGTACATGCCCCCGAGGCTTCATTGCATTCAACAAAGTGGATGGAATGAAGGTTCACTTTCGAGATCTTAGAAAGACTCGACTTGTATTTTACGAGATCATAATCAAAAGACTCGATTGGGAAAGGGAGTTGTTTCATTTTTTAATGAGGTTGACAGAGTAAAAGAACTATCCTCATAACCCTTGTTTCATTTTTTAATGAGCTTGACACAAGATCAGGAACTATGCTTGACCAGACCCAGTTTCATTTTTTAAGGAGCTTGACATAGGAAAGCGAACTATTCTCTGAAGGAACTTCATCATAATGAACAGGAAGTCGTTGCTTCCAAGAGTGCCACTCCCAGTGGAAGGATAACATCTTGGAAGTCAGGACCCAATGCCCCCAGGAAACTATGCACGACGGAAGCATCACTGGATACAGGCACGGGTAAATAGCCATGTAGTTGACCTGTGGTGGGGCAGATATAACCGGTGGATAAAAACTAGGAGGGGATTACAACTTCGTAGGAGGCACCGGGGGACTAAAGAACGATAATTGATCTATAGTCACAATCCTTCCGTAGTGTGGAAAGCAAACCACATGGAAAAGTGAAGAGACAAGGCCCCCCATGGTATAAACATATTCACGGCCAAGGAGAAGACTGAAATATAAAGCACCTTGGGTAACCAGTACGTCTATATAGATGATTTTGCCTCCCAAAGTAATAGGGAACTTCAGAAGGATCCCTAATGGTTGACTGGTTCCTCCGTCAAACGCCATCAGATTTTGTGCAACCGTCACAAGCTGTGGGGAGCCAAAAGCTTGCCAAGTAGTGGATGGCATAAGACTGACAGATGCACCCTCATCCAAGACAGTGCCAGGTACTGCCTTATCATAGGCATGTACGGTAATCTGGAAACGCACATGGGATGGAAGGCGGAAAGCAGTCAGGTGGCTCCAGTCGAAGGAAACAACTGAACTACTTGGGGAGGAATCGTATGATTGCCCCCCTGCTCTGAAGAAGGACTCTCGGGATTAGCTGGGATAGGAGAGTCATTTTCGGACTCAGGAGAATCTGACGAGACGAGAAGAACATGAGCATGATATTCTTCCGAAACAGAGTGATCAACAGGCGGTGAACCCAAGTTGACACTCTCTCCGACCAATGGTTGGTCTGGAATAGGCTTAGCATTGCCAGGTTCGGAAAGGGGAGGATGGACAAGAGAAGGATCTAAATCAATCTCTTGGTCGATAGAGAGAGGGTCTAAAGAGAGCCTCCGATAACCAACAAGAATTTGGGGTGAAGAAGCTATAAGACTTTCCAAGACAGCGGAAGCTTTATCCATGTGTGAACAACGGTGAAGGAGATGGTTGCCTTCATATAGCCTACAGGGGAATCAAATCTTCCCTCTCTTCTTACCATTGCTAGTTGATAGGGTAGCATCACCATGAGCTTCAGAGGGAAATGAGGGGCAGGCCGGATCGTGAGACCATACTTCTAAGATCCTGGGAATTCCAGGACAATCACGAAGAAGATGGTCATCCTTGCACAATTTACAAGGAAACTTAACCTTCCGCGGAGGAGCAGAATGAGTTCCGACCTGAGATGTACTCGGGGCAGGAGCTACACTTTTAACCTCTTGCTTATGAGACTTATTCTTCTTCATCTTCTTCTTCTTCTTCTTAGCCACCTGGTTACTTGAATCCAGACTTTCACCAGGTGAAGTAGAAGATGAGGACGTAGAAATAGGCGAAGAAGGGGAGAGGTCCACCTTGGAATCAACATGATGTTGTTTGGGTGGAGGAACTGATTGACCAGTAGTTGAGACATTAGGGATCACAGAGGTTGAGAACAACCAAACAGGCAACCCAATAGTTAACCCAGGAAGGGACAGCGTTGCCATGTAAGGAGCACCAACATTCCCAAAAGGAGGAAAATGACCAGGATTCCCTCCAGAGGGGATTCCTGGGTTGGTGAACTCTGGAAAAGTTTCCATCAAAACTGAAATTCGCACACGGAGCTGAAAAAGAATCAAGACACACAATCAAACGGCCAACAAACAAAATCTAATAGGGTGTCTGATCGCGAGTGATTTAATTTTAAGACACAAGGACATAACTTGACCTTTTCATCTTTAAAGAGTCGAGAAAAGGACAAAAAGATGACTCTAGTCACCTTTGAATGTTTAATGAGCCTAAAGTGACAAGTGCTCAGATGAGCCTTTTCTTTTAGGGAGTCCGAAAAGGATCAAAAGGAACTACTCTGGAGAAGTAGGCAAGAGGTTTACCAGACAATCCGTAAAACTGCATATACACCTTGGCAATCGTATGAAAGCCAAGGACTTTCCGTACGGCAGTCAATCTTCCTGAATTCTGTGTTCGGTGCGTTACGGGTCGTAAGGCAGCAGACACGACTTCCTATGGATAAAGGATGATAACCTAGTGGGGTCTCCCCATATACTTGACGGTACGTGGGAGCACAATTCCGTACTAGACCACTATTGAGTCACAGATGGAGGAATCACCCAACCTTGAGTGGAAACAAAAGTGACTAGGTTTAACGACGTAGGAGCACGTCTCTAGACTAGAACTCTAAACAGTGTGTGTTATGTTCCAATGCGTTGTTAGATTCATTCATTTCATTTTAAAGTTGATCTGTGATTACATTTCAATTTTCAGGCCTTACCGAATGTAATGTCTCAAAATTTCCTAAATGCAAACTATATGCTGCAATATATCATTTCATTCGATGAATGCTAACTAAAGTAAGGAGAGAGTTTCCATTCACTTCCAACAATGCAAAAAAATGATCACTAAGAGAAAATATAGCAAATTCTCTAATGCACTAATTTTATCAAGAAAAACTAATGCAAATCAATTCCAAAAAGAGTTTTTATTTTTATTTTTGTGTGTTTAAAACAAGCATAAAAATATGTAAATTCAAATCAAAGAAAACTGATATAAATCTACGATTGATTTTTCATAATGTAAATTATGCAATTGTAATCTATGCACAATTCACTTGAAAAGTATGCAAATGTAATCTATGCACATTTTTCATTCATATTCTAAAAATGAGAATTCTAATTATGCAAATGTGATCTATGCAAGAGAATTCTCAAACACAAGATGATTCTAATATAATCTAAGAACCAATCAAGTGCAAATCAAGAAAATTGGGTGAGAGTTCCAAAGATCAAAAAATAAAAACACTCAAAGGCGATTAACACTCATAGACAATTTTTTTTGCAAAAACAAAAGCAAAAAGATACAAAATTGTGAAAAGACTGAGACAAACCTCCAAGTAATGACCAAAGGAAATCAAATTAAGAATTTCTCAAAAAAGAGACTCAAAACCAGTCAAACAAGACTCCAACACACTCAAGCAGTAAAAAAAGGGTACCCAGAACAAAAACCAAGCTCAGGAGGCTCAAAACCAAGCAAACTTCAAAAGTTCCCAGGCCTAGCGCGACTGTGAGGCTGCAACTAGCGCCTTTTAAGGATTGGCGCGGGTTGTATATTAGCAACTTGCGCCAATTTGCGCGACTGTTACGCTATAAAAGCGCGCCAGTCAAGTTTGCTATGAAAAAATAAAAAACAAGCAATCCAAATCTAGGCCAACAATAACCAGGTAAACCAAGAGGCGAGAAACAGCAAAGGAACTCAACCTAGAAGGCTAACCAAGCAGGTAAAAACCAAGAAACAACCAAAAAGACAAGACAAGCTCCCCAGCGAAGTCGCCAAATTGTTTCGGAGGTAAATCCCCTCTGCAGACAGAGGCGAGCCCTACTAGCCCAGATCGGGTCTAGCAACAATCATACAACACTATCACGCAAGTTCTTAATTGCAAATTAAAGACCAATGATGAGGGCCTACCTGGATTCCAACGCTAGTGCTTGTAGAAGAGTTGATGCTCCCGTTCCTTTGCTCCAGCAGATCATGATCCCCACGATCTTCGTGAATGGACACCTACACATACAAAGAACGACACAAACACAAGCATAAAATCCAATCGATGCAACTATATATCAGTCAGAAAGGATATAACTCATCATCATTGCAAATAAAAATAAGAGTGGAACCATAATAATAGTCGTCTATTATTTATAAACAAAGAAGAACACAACCATAGTTCTGATGTCAAATCCTCCTTTGGCTGGGTGATCAGTAGCACATGTCTTGCAAAGCTTTTTGGGAATGGGAACAAGCCTCTCTCTCCTTGGTTATTGGACAAGAATCTCCTTACTTAGATTTGGCCTTATGGGAATGAAGAAGGCTCTTGCAGCATGAAGCTCTTGGTAACTTGACAATTCTCAATCTTTTGAACTAGCTTGCCTAACGAAAATGGACAAGCTTATATAGATGGAGGAGGGGGAGTTGGGATCATCCACAATATTCATGGGATTGGCTTTATCACTAAAGAAGCTTCCATGAGAGGTGGCAAACCACTTCCCCTCTACGGAGATTCGAAGCCAAACCTCCCAACTCAAGATAGATTCAGTCTAGGAGTTGGTTAGGATGAATCTTCCACTGTTGGTTTGTTAAAAAACACTACCCGTTTTGGCTGGTGCGAGTGCGACTCTGTGACAGAGCGCCAACTGGGGCGCCCTCTTTGGAGGATTTCCCCCATTGGCACGAGTGCTGCACCGTGAAACCGTGCCAATGGAAAAAGGGTTGTTTCTATGGGTTTTTTGTAGGAGATGTCTTCAGGGCAAATGAAGTTCATGCACAGGGGAATATAATGCAAGTGTTTGCAGGTCATGTCACTTCTCACAGGTCCTGGAATGATTCCTCCAAGATGCGGGAGAAGGGGTAACAGGGACGGTGACAAATTGCCGTGTAACAACATAGACTGACTGAACAAGTATTCCTGAAAAATAGCTGCAACTACTCCTTGATTAGTTGTAAGAAAACGCAAGGTACAAGTCTCTCCACAAAAGTCCAACCCTTCTCACTGAATGAGAAATCATACATATATACTCAAAAAAACAATTTCCCCACCTTCAGGGGTCGAATCCCTAAGTGGTGGAATAGTTACAAAGAATCTCTCAACAAACCAGAGAGAGTAAGAAGGTCAAACACAAAATCTTGCTTTAGACTTCAAATTGAGTTTTGCTACCTTTATGAGACTTAATTAAACAATAAAACAACCTATCATTCCTATTAACTCAAGAAATACATCATCAAGTCTTTAAAATATACAAATTACATCGTAAAACCAAAATATGGCAAAATTTGAAGTGAAAAAATCAACTACAGATATAAGTGTAGCGCATTTGGCTACAAGCGTAGCACAGTTAGCTATAAGCATAACGCAAACTTGTAGACCATTTTTGAAAGTCTTCTGGAAGACAAATTTGAAACGTAAGAGTATGGTCAACTAGCATATTCTATCTAATTTCCAAATAAACTCGAATTTTTGGAAATAAAGCAAGGGAATACCTTCAAAAATCCATTCTCCCGAGGCGACTCTATAAGCACAACGCCTATTCCAAAATAGTGGTAGAAAGTGTCTTTTTCACTCCCTTTTTTACTTTTTCTCTTCGCCAGTTTGTTGACCTGCTTCCAAAAGTGGATTCTTGAGATCCTTAGGGAAAAATATGTCCAGAGATTTAAATTTTTCATCATTTGGAGCTCTGAGATGAAAGCGTACCACCAAGGCGTTGCACTTATAGAATTTCCTATGTTTTTAAAATAGTAAAAAATGAACAAAATTTTGGAAATGACAAAATTTTCTCCAAATTTCCTCAAAATTGTTGAGTGAGGGTAAAATAGGATATTTTATGCCATGAGGGAGGCCTCAGTAAGTAAATCAAAATTCTGTTTGTCCTTTTGACAAATTAGGTTTTCCTTCAGTTTGATCTTCAAATGCTTGATCCTTACTCAAGATACTTTGTTTCTGGTATAGTAGTGCATAGCCATATGCCTCTACAAGTTGTTGTTCCTATTTTCCTTCTTGAGGAGCTACTCTAGGTGCCCACTTACCTTATCAAGCCAATAAAACCTATATTCATTGATATTTCTAGTGATTAGGTCATCTACCATAATCTATTCTTTTGGTGATGAAACTGTGATGCAGGAAAGTGTTCCCTCTATGGACAGAGGCAACCCCTCTAGTCCTAGAGTGGGTCTAGTCACAAACAAGGATAGATCAACAATAGCTTTCCTTAAACAGTTAAAGTTGGAGGCCTACCTCAACCAGTGGTCGGTGCAGTTTCGTTGCGTTGCTTCAGCTTCCGCTTCCTTCTCCTCAACGAGTGATCAACCTTAAACAAAGCAAACGAAATACAACAAAGCACGTAATCGGATACAACAATGAACTATTTACTCACAAAGTTAAGAAGTCACGAGCTATCAAGTACATTACATACAAGACATAGGAAAACATCATTGATTGCATTAATAATGAAATAAGAGTCAGCTTACAACCAAAGTCTTGGCGTCACAAGCCTTCTCAAAAGGGTCCAACCAGCATGCTCTTCAAGCATTCACTCTTTGGAGATGGATCTCCCAACATACAAGAGATCTCTCACTCATAATATTTACATAAGATTAAGGGCACTTCACAACCTTCCATAAGCTATCAACAATCCCACACTTGCCACACTCACACCAGCTATCTAGCAAACTCACAAACATTAACAACACTGCTCAACTAGCCAACTATCAAAAAACTAGCAATGCATATCAATGGTGAGAGTTTAAATAGGAGAAGGAGTCTCCATGAAAGGTGGAAGAGAGAGATTATCATCAAGGAAGGTAGCACAATTGACGGAACTACCACACCAGAGAGGGAAGGGCGACATAAACTAGGCCAACAACCAGGCCTGGAGTCATCTGGAAGGCCAACTGTTGGAACAAATTTGCCCAATCTGGATCATCGTGGGCACATAACTGGGGCTTAGTGCTAACATCGCTAGTGATCAATACAGCTAGTCAGATCATCGCTGAAGGAAACACATAGCCCCGTGCTGGTGCTTAAAATCGGGCCATCGTGGGAATCAAGTGTACTTCCGCGCTGGCAGCACAAATAGACTATTCATGAGCGCCTTTCAGCGCGTTTATTAAACCCAAAGCCGCGATGAGGCAGATAACTTAAGAAAAGTGGGTCAATTAGCAGCATAGGGGAGCATTTGTCTATCACAAGCATGTTTGACTTGGACACATGACACAGTGAGAAGACCGGGAGTGAAAGTGGTGATAAATTACTATGTAACAGATGCCCCCTAAAGTATGAAACCCGAGAGAGTGGGAGGGGTGAAATGCTTTACAAAAAAACTGAGCTGGAACATCATCTGGAAGGACCTGTCCACAAGTCGAACTAATATCTCTGAAGTACATGTAGTCTAAGCATGGGCGCAGCCATCCAAAAGACATACGGAATAGGTCTGTGGTATGGATGCAACCATCTAGCTAATGAGACCATGATGATGATAAACGTATGGTCGCAGCCATCCATGAAGACTCAGGCATGGTCGCAGCCATCCATCGACGAGTCATGTAACTAGAAACCAATCCACACAGCCTGAACATATGTAATCTAAGTTCGGGGTCTTGAACCCATCCAGTCACAGTACAAATTCTAACATGCGAATAGATGTGCTGAGGTCGAGCATGATAGAAACTCGCTTGATTACCAGTCAATGATGAAAACCATTAACTTGCGCGAGAGAAAGCACCTATAATTCCAATGGTCCTCAAGGTACTAGCTAGCACAATCCACGGAGTGTGAAAAAGGAGCTGAAGTCGAACACTCGTGGAATCACCCAATCGACGACCAATGATGAAAGTTGACCATCAGGTGCGAAGACCTTGCCATTGATGGGCCATCTCCTGTTGACATCAGATCAATCTACTAGATAATGAGCTGATGTCAACAGGAGCTGACCCATCGCAGGAAGGCCATAATGTTTCCCCCATCAATGACATGAGATAAGGAACAAGTGGTAGATGGCGAAACAGAGTATCAGAGAAGGAGACAGAGGTGTAAACTGCAGAAATATTATACTTTGGAACATGTCAGTGACACGACTCTAGAGGGTGGCAACATTCAAGTACAAAAGGATCAGAGGCTTGATGGAAACAGTATGGATCAGATGGAATGAGGCTAAATGACAACCCAAACCCGCAGAAGGCCAAATGACGATGTATGGATATCCCAACCCGACAAGAAGCAAAAGTGTCGATGTTCAAGAGTGACTTGCTGCCATAGACAATCAATGATAAATGTGTTGTTAAATCCAACCTATTAATAGTTTAATGAGCCCTAGGGAGGAGAAGCTTGAGTCTCGTCATGGTGATGAGTCCAATGTTTCCAGGGTTTAACGAGTGTGACATAGGCAAAACTCAGAGTCTTTTTCATGTTTAGAGAGTTTGAAAAAGACACGGAAAAGAAAACTCCAGGGGGGTCCTTTTTCGTAGAGTTGTGTCTCTCAAGCCCTAGAAAGTATAAAACGATACTCGAAACAAGCGCCCAACCATTACGATCGAGGAGTAATTTTCATGATTAGTGACTTCGACCTGAAAAAATAGAAAAGTGACCAAAATCACGTCGTTTCGTAACCAATAACGAGCTTGAAACAACAAAGGCCCGCCAATCTTTTTTTTTTTAGATGGTTGGAAAAGAGCTAAAAGAAATCCTCCATTTTTATTCTCTTTAACAAGTCAAAAGGGAAAAATACTCAACAATCTTTTCATCTTTTACGAGTCAAAAAAGAGCTTAAAGGAGACTCAACCTGGAGGAACGAGTGGTATAAAGGGTAGCAACTAGTTCCAGCAATGGTGGAACTACTCAAAACATGTAATGGTCAAGAGGTTGGCTAATAAAACCACTCATCACTGCAGTTCCTCAGGAAAGGAGAAAAAACCAAGTGAAAGCATATGATCAACCAAAGAGATGGTGGCAATGGAATGAAACAACCAAGGCTCATCTAGCAGAATTTAGCAGATAAACGGCAATCACGAAATGTTTTTTTTTTTTTTTTGCATGTGGTTCACGAGCACCCTAGTCAGTGAGTGATCGCTACGTCCATAGAAAAATCTAGGCGATAGCTAGGCTAAATTTCCCCTCGGCCTACTGCAAGACCTGACCCCAAGGGCTTCGGGTGGATTCGACCCTGTGACCTCCCGATGGCAAGGCACGGTTTTTGACCAACTGAGCTAACCCTTGGGGCTTGCCAATCACGAGATGTAAATCAGGTATGGGTTCATTTTTACACAAGCTTGAACCATGGAGAACTCTGCTTGGATTCGGTTTCATGTTTACACAAGCTTGAAATGAAAAATTATGCTTGTTATGAGTTCACATGCCCCCAGGCATAATGACACAATTCGAGGTGCATGCCCCCCAAGCTTAATTGCATTCAACGAGGTGGATGGAATGAAGGTTCACTTCCGAGATCTTGGAAAGACTCGACTTGATCTTAAGCAAAGACTCGATTTCGAAAGGGAGGTGTTTCATTTTTTAATGAAGATGACACAATAAAAGAACTATCCTCATACCCCTTGTTTCATTTTTTAATGAGGTCGTCACAAGATCAGAACTATCCTTGCACCCTTGTTTCATTTTTTAACGAGGTTGACACAAGATTAAGAACTTTCCTCAAGACTCCTTGTTTCATTTTTTAACGAGGTTGACACAAGATCAAAATTATCCTCGGGACTCCTTGTTTCATTTTCATAACGACGTTGACACAAGATCAAACTATCCTCGTGACACTCGGTTTCATTTTTTAACGAGGTTGAGACAAGAACAAACAATCCTCGTACACCTTGTTTTGTTTTTTAATGAGGTCGACACAAGATCAAAACTATCCTCAGCACACCCGGTTTCATTTTTTAACGAGGTTGAGACAGGAACAAACTATCCTCGTACACCTTGTTTCGTTTTTTAATAAGGTTGACACAAGATCAAAACTATCCTCAGGACACACGATTTCATTTTTTAACGAGGTTGAGACAGGAAAAAACTATCCTCGTACACCTTGTCTCATTTTTTAAAGAAGTCGACACAAGATCAGAACTATCCTCGGGACACCCGGTTTCATTTTTTAACCAGGTTGAGACAGGAACAAACTACCCTTGTACGCCTTGTTTCGTTTTTTAACGAGGTCGACACAAGATCAGAACTATCCTCGGAACACCCGGTTTCATTTTTTAACGAGGTTGAGATAGGAACAAACTATCCTCGTACACCTTGTTTCATTTTTTAATGAGGTCAACACAAGATCAGAACTATCCTCAGGACACTCGGTTTCATTTTTTAATGAGGTTGAGACAGGAACAAACTATCCTCGTACACCTTGTTTCGTCTTTTAACGAGGTCGACAGAAGATTAGAACTATCCTCGGGACACCCGGTTTCATTGGCCATATGGGAACATGGCTCCCAAGAGGCCTTCCCGGGATGGAATGGACGCACTCTGGGAGGAACACATGTAATGAGGTACTAATGGCAGATCGAGTTCCAATGCCCACAGTACATGATGTACGATACCATCTGCATGATCATCAGTAGAGGCAGAGACGGAACGGGTAGCCACATAATTGACCTATGGAAAAGAAGGTAATGCTTGTGAGCAAGAACCAAGAGGGGATGACAACTGCGTAGGAGGCACCGGGGTATTAAAGAACGATAATTGATCTATGGTCACGATTCTTCCATCGTGTGGAAAAAAAACCACACGGAAAAGTGAAGAGACAAGGGCCCCCATGGCATAAACATAGTCACGGCCAAGGAGAAGACTAAAATCTAGAGCACCTTGGACAATCAATACATCGATAGAGACGATTTTCCCCCCAAAGTAACAAGGAACTTCAGAAGGATCCCTAACAGTTGACTGGTTCCTCGGTCAAATGCTAACAGATTCTGTGTGATCGGCACAAGCTGTGGGGAGCCCAAAGCTTGCCAACTAGTGGAAGGCATAAGACTGACAGATGCACCCTCATCCAAGACACTGCCAGGTACTGCCTTATCATAGGCATGTACTGTACTCTGGGAAGGCACATGGGATGGAAGGCACAAGGCAGTCAAATGTCTCCAATCAAAGGAAACGCCCGAACTACTTGGTGGGGGAATCGTATGATTGCCCCCCTACTCTACAGGAACCGAAGAAGGACCCTCTTGATCAGCGGGGCTAGGAGGGTCGTTCTCGGACTCAAAAGAATCTGATGAGATGAGAAGAACATGAGCATGACGCTCTTTCGAAACGGAGTGATCAACAGGTGGTGAACCCAAGTCGACACTCTCTCCGACCAATGGTTGGTCTACAGCAGGCTTGGCACAGCTAGGTTCGGAAAGAGGAGGATGGACAAGAGAAGAATCTAAGTAAAACTCTTGGTCAATGGGGAGAGGGTCTGAAGAGAGCCGTTGATAACCAACAGGAAGTCGAGGTGAAGAATTTGTAAGACTTTCCAAAACAACAGAAGCTTTATCCATGAGCGGACAAAGGTGAAGGGGATGGTTACCTTCACACAGCCTCCAGGGGAATCGAATCTTCCCTTTCTTCTTTCCATTGCCAGTTGATACGGTAGCATCATCATGAGCTTTAGAGGATGATGAGGGATGAGCCGGATCATGACACCATACTTCTAAGATCCTAGGAATGTCAGGACAATCACAAAGAAGATGTTCACCCCTACACAATTTACAAGGAAACTTAACCTTCCACGGAGGAGCAGAAGGTGGTCTGACCTGAGATGTACTTGGAGCAGTAGTTGCGCAAGTGGCCTTTCATTTATCATACTTGTTCTTCTTCTTCATCTTCTTCTTATTCTTCTTAGTCTCCTAGTTACTAGATGTGAAACTTTCACCAGGTGAAGGAGGAGAGGAGGAGGAAGAAACAGGGGAAGAAGGTGTAGGCTCAACCTTCGAATCATCGTGCCGTGGTTCGGACGAAGTAGACAGTGGAACATGAGTCATGATGCTCAGGATCACCGAGGTTGAAAACAACCATACGGGCAAACCGATGGTTAACCCAGGCAAAGACAATGTTGCCATATACGAAGCACCGACATTTCCAATTGAAGGAAACAGACCAGGATTTCCATCTGCGGGAAAACCTTGGCCAGTAGACTCGAGGAATGTTTCATCGGAAACAAGCCTAAAAAACACTTTTCTCACAACCAATAACTTGAACTACTACCAGGAATATTTCATGGGCAATAAATTTTATGACGCAGGAACAAAACTTGACCTTTTCATGTTTTAAGAGTCAAGAAAAGGATGAAAAGGTGACTCTATCTCTTTCGATATTTAATGAGCCTGAAAGGACAAGTGCTCAAATGGACCTTTTCTTTTAAGGAGTCCAAAAAGGAACGAAAGTGACTACTCTGGAGAACTAGGCAAAAGGTTTACCAAACAACCCGTAAAACTGCATATACACCTTGGCAGTCATATGAAAACCAAGGACTTTCTGTACGGCAGTTAATCTTCCCGAATGATGTGTTCGGTGCATTACGGGTTGCAAGGTGACAGACACAACTTCCTAAGGATATAGGATGATAACCTAGTGGGGTCTCCCAATATATACTCGACGGTACATGGGAGCACAATTCCATACTAGACCGCTATTGAGTCACAGAAGGAGGAATCACCCAACCTTGAGTGAGAACAATAGTGACTAGGTTTAACGATGCCGGAGCACGTCTCTAGCCTAGACCTCTAAATAGTGTGTGTTATGTTCCAATGTGTTGTTGGATTAATTCAGTTAATTTTAGAGTTGATCTTGGATTATGTTTCAGTTTTCAGGCCTTACCATATATATATATAATAAATCCTACGATGCAGCTAGAATGAATGAAAAATCCTTTTTCTTCAATGAACACCTACCTACGGGAGGGTAGAGAGATCATTTCCAAACCAAGAAAACCAAGACAACAAAGGCAGTCACTCAATGCATATAGACACCAATTCCTAAAGTGCACGGATACTACTAATGAGAGATCTTATCATTCGCTTTCCAATATGCAAACTTGAAATGCAAATTCGCTTTCACTTTCGTACTAAATGAATGCAATCTTTTTTATTTTGATGTCTTTAAATCTAGAAGAAACAAATAAGCAAAAAGCAAGTGTGGAAAAGACTGGTTGATCCAAACATTTGTAATCTATGTTCGGTAGCAAAAATAAATCGAATCGATGCCAAATATTGGTTCAATAACTTTTACTAAACAATCAACCAAAGATAGGCTAAGGGGAAGGCTCAATCAAACCAACAAGAAGCCACAAACAAACCTAGAGCAAACAAGAAACCAAGACAACAGATTCAAGGAACTTGAAATAGTGATCTAGGTCACATAAGCAAAAAAACAAGATTCATTTACCAAAGCTCACAAGAAAGTGCCTTAACCCTGAACAGTGAAAAACAAGTCATCAAGCAAGTGAGAAAAGCAAGGGACCAATAGGACTGATGGACTCAAGAGGCAGAATTGAGAAAATCAATTCTACAGCAATCAGCGCGGGTAATACACAAGCAACAAGTGCTGATAAAGCACTAGCCACAGCAACAAAGCGATTTCAGCGTGGAAATACACAACTTTCCCGCGATGGTCCGATTTCCAGAACTGTCGCGACTGTGAGGCGTTATTACGTGATGAATAGGATAATATAAAAAGGTGAGCACGATGACAGCGTGACTGTTAAAATTAAATTTGCGATGATGTTCAAAACAATGACAGGCGAACCAAAACTCCCAAATCAAAGACAGTCAATCCTTCAATCAAATAGGGACATTTCCTAGATCAACCCAGGAAACTCAGAGGACTAATAACTAATCCCCAAAACGTCAAAAGGGACCAAATCAAAAAATCAAGACAAGAGCAAACAAATTAAAACAAAGGCCAAAACCTTCCCCAGTGGAGTCGCCAATTTGTGATGCAGGAAAGTGTTCCCTCTGCGGACAGAGGCAACCCCTCTAGCCCTAGAGTGGGTCTAGTCACAAACAAGGACAAATCAACAATAGCTTTCCTTAAATAGTTAAAGTTGGAGGCCTACCTCAACCGGTGGTTGATGGAGTTCTGTTGCGCTGCTCTAGCTTCCGCTTCCTTCTCCTCAACGAGTGATCAACCTGAAACAAAGCAAAGGAAATACAACAAAGCACGTAACTGGATACAACAATGAACTGTATACTCACAAAGTCAAGAATTCATGAGCTATCAAGTACATTACATACAAGACATAGGAAAATATCATTGATTACATTAATAATGAAATTAGAGTCAGCTTACAACCAAATTCTTGACGTCACAAGCCTTCTCAGAAGGATCCAACCAGCATGTTCTTCAAGCATTGACTCTTTGGAGATGGATCTCCCAACATACAAGAGCTCTCTCACTCATAATATTTACATAAGATTAAGGGCACTTCACAACCTTCCACAAGCTATCAACAATCCCACACTTGCCACACTCACACCAGCTATCTAGCAAACTCACAAACACTAACAACACTGCTCAACTAGCCAACTATCAGAAAACTAGCAATGCGTATCAAAGGTGATAATTTAAATAGGAGAAGGATTCTCCATGAAAGGTGGAAGAGAGAGCTTATCATCAAGGAAGGTAGCACAATTGATAGAACTACCACACCAGAGAGGGAAGGGCAACATAAACTAGGCCAACAGCCAGGCCTGGAGTCATCTGGAAGGCCGACTGTTGGAACAAATTTGCCCAATCAAGATCATCGTGGGCACATAACTGGGGTACAGTGCTAACATCGCTAGTGATCAGTACTGGTAGTCAGATCATGGCTGAAGGAAACACATAGCCCCGCACTAGTGCTTAATATCGGGCCATCGTGGGAATCAAGTGTACTTCCGCGCTGGCAAAGCGAATGGACTGTTCATGAGTGCCTTTCAGTGCGTTTATTAAACCCAAAGCCATGATGAGGCAGATAACTTAAGAAAAGTGGGTCAATTAGCAGCATAGGGGAGCATTTCTCTTTCACAAGCATGTTTGACTTGGACACATGACACAGTGAGAAGACCGGGAGTGAAAGCGGTGATAAATTACTGTGTAACAGAAACCTCTCTTTATAGCTCAAGGGCTCTTTTGGCTGCTCTAGTTCTTGGTCTCCCTGATGCAATTTGCTTTGCTTTACCCTTTGACACTTCCATTTTAACTACTTATTTTCCCTTTGTATCTTATTTCCCATAAGTAGCTACTTGTTTGTCTTGAATCATCTAGTTCACCTTCAGTTGCATATTCTCTTGTTGCAGGGATGCTATTAAAGCATTTGCCTCTATCAATTTGCCTTCCAATCTCTTGATTTCAGCCTCCTTATCTCTGTTGATCTGATCTTTAACTCTTCCCTCTTGTCCTTTCTCCATAGTTGTTGGCTTATTGGGGCCTGACCCAGGTTTAGAAGTGATTTATCCAAACAAATCTCAAAACTATCGGCCCTTTCGACAACAGGGCGCGGTGCACGGACTAAGGTCTCACCCAAGGTAGTATGGGAGGGTGCTGGAACCAGGTTTCTGCACCCTAGGGATGTCTTGATGAAATCTAGGAAGTTCACAAACTGAACTTGTGCACTTGCGCTGCTCCGCATAGCCGTATGCCCTTCGCAACTTGTGCAACTGCTTCCGCACAGCTCTGTAAAGAGCGCAAAAAGGTTTTTTCTAGATCCTTGATCCTTACTATGCTATTATTATAGATCCTAACTTAACTATGTAGGACCAATATTCTTATTAATCATTCAAAATTCATAACAAGTGCGTGCAATCATAAAACCGAAAAGAGATGCATAAATATACTAGAAGCATAGACACACAATATTTCAAAATCAACTTATCTTTATTAATTCTCTATCCAAGTACAATCCCAACTCCGCCCTGCGTACTCAGCTGCAGGGGTCCATGCACACAGCTGCAGACTCTACCAGGCCTCTGCAGACTCAGCTACAAAGCCTCTTCCTACTACTACAACCCAAGTCTCAAACTTATAGACTTAGAGCTAATTCATCATCTCCCGAAAAACATATCCCTTAAATCTTAGAGTCGCTCTCTATTTATACAATCCCATCGTCTGCAAACCATGGGTAGGCTGACATAATTTACAATAAATACATTATCTTAGGGCAGCTAACCCTAGACTCTTGCGCTCCACGCCCACATTTCGCGGGGTCTTTACATTACACTTGACCAAAATTTAGGCTTCAAGCCCCAAAAACATGTTATGGGGGGATCCGCTATCCATCAGGCCCCCAACTCAATCATCGTGACTCGTCCTGAGTCACTCTGTTGATGCAGCGATATTTGCGCAAAGTCCATCCAACTGTGCCTGTGTGTCGCGAAGGTCCACAATGCACCATGTTGTCATTGTCTGGATCTGCTCCATTTCTGCTTTTGAATCATCTGCATCTGACTTGATTCTCTACTTTGATGTCATCTTCTAGTACTTGTTTTTATAGTCTCACACCTTTGTCCAGCTTGTCGGGTCACGAAGACTATGCTTTAGTCGGTTAGTCAGATAGTCAGCCCACTCGTGTAGGGTTTCAGGTGACTGCCATTTACTCTTCCTGGGAAGGGTTCTCCATTAAGTTTGACTAGCTGTACCGCGCCTCCGTCTGTGACTTCTTTTACCACATATGGTCCTAACCAATGCATTCTAAATTTCCCAGGAAATTTTTCGAACTTGCTGTTATACAACAAAACTAAATCATTTACCTTGAATGTGCGCAACTTGATATGGTGATCGTGCCAGGCTTTCTCGCGTTGTTTCTGTACCTACTGATGGATTCCTACTAGAAACCATTCTTCCTCGAGCTCTTCTAATTACGCGAATCTCTCTTCCAAGGCTTCGCGGTCCGACATGCCTATAATTACTACTATCCGCAAACTGGGTACAATGTATTCCATTGGCATGACTACTTCTGTGCCATAGACTAACCCGAAAGGTGTTTGACCCATCAATGTTTTGCACGTGGTTTTGTATCCCCATAAGATGGCAGGTATGCATAGGTCCCAGTTGTTTCATTGCGCGTTACATACTTTGGTCAACGTAGTCTCCAGAATTTTTTTGAATGCTTCTACTATCCCATTAGCTTGTGGATGGTACAATGTACTTTGCTGATGATACACTTGGAATTCCTCGGTGATTACGCTGATGATTTCATTCAGGAAGTGCATCTTGCGGTCACTCATTAAAACTTTCAGGCAACCAAAATGTGTCAACGCATTGTCGAACCAAAATTTCGCAGTTGTAGCAGCTGTGCAGTCCTTAACCGACTATGCTTCTACCCATCGAATCAAGTATTCTGTCGCAGTGATGATGTAGCGCGCACATGTCTTCCCCTAAGGTTTGATTGGTACCACAAAGTCGATTGCCCATTTTTCAAATGGCTGCAGCGTCATCTGTGGATTGAGTGGCATCTCATCCCTTCATGATGGTTTCCTAGTCCTTTGCCATATGTCATAGGCCCAACTGTGCGCTTTCGAATCTTAATGTAGGGTTTGCCACCATATCCCAGCGTGAAGAATCCTCTGTGCCATTGTGCGTCCTGCATAGTGTCCTCCTGCAACCCCCCCATGTGCTTCTGCGAGGATCTGTCCTCGTTCAAATTCAAGTACATATCTTCACAATATCTCATCGTTTCCCATTTTTTAGAGGTGTCCCACGATGACAAAAAAGTCTGCCATGCGCACCACCAATTCCTTCTTCTACTAGACTAAATATTCCTTCGACGCAATTCCTATGGTTAAAAATAGATTATATCTTCGAAGTGGCCATCCGCGACGCGCACTACAAAGAGCTATGCATCAGGTAGTCCTTCTTCCAAATTTGTTGGCTCCTCACCTGTCTCAATTCGTGATAAGTGATTTGGTCCTACATTTAGGCGTCTCGGCTTTACGATGACCTCAAAGTCATATTCTTGGAATAGTAATAGCCATCTACATATGCACCCCCCCAACACAGGTTTGTTCACCAGGTATTTCAACGCGGAATGATCGGTATACATCTTGAAGTGCCGACCAAGTAAATAGTGTCGATATTTCTAGAGCATGTATAGCATTGCCAATCCTTCGCACTCATTAGTAAAGTAGTTCTTTTCGGTTTTGGAAAGCTGCTGACTCGTGAACGCGATCAGGTGATCCACGCCTTCCTGCATAAGTACATCTCCTAGCACAATACACGACGCATCAACATGTACATGAAATTCTACGTCCCATTTTGGGAAGACCACAATGGGAGCGGATGCCATTTTCTCCTTGAGAACATCAAAACTTTTCCTACAATCATCATTCCAACAATATGTAGCATCCTTTTTCAATATTTTTTCCATTGGCGCTGTTATTTCTGCATAGCTCTTGATAAACTTCCTATTGTAACCAGTGTGCCCCAACATAGTGTGTAGTTGTTTGACACTTTGTGGTGCTTCCAGATTGAGAATAATAGAAACCTTCATAGGGTCCACCATTAGGCGTTGTTTTTAGACCACATGGCCGAGCAGGTTGCCAAAGTGAACGAGAAAGGTGCACTTTTTAAGATTCGGCACAATTTGGTGTCGTCGACAAGTATCCAACATCAAACGTAAGCTTGCTATATGGTGTTTAACTAACCCAAATACAATACAGTCATAAAGATAGACCTCCAAGAATTTTTGGATGTATTCCTTGAACACGGCCACCATTACGCGTGAAAATATCGCTAGCGCGTTCTTCAGTCCAAAGGGCATAACAGTGTATTAAAAACAACCCCATTTAGTTGTGAATGTTTTCTTGCTCCTATCTTCCAGCACAATATTGATCTGATGGTACCCTGAGAAGCCATATGTGAATGAGTAAGCTTTTTGACCGCCAACATTCTCCAATACTTCATTTGTAAATGGTTTCAGGAATGGATCATGAACACATGCGTTATTAAGCTTCCTGAGGTCCATGCATATTCTAATTTTTCCCTTTTGTTTTTTCTCCTGTACTACCATGGGACTCACCCAATCGGATTCTTCCACTGGTTCAATAATTCCGGCTGCAAGCATTTTGTCTAATTCATCGCAGACCTTTTCTTTATACTTTGGATTTAAACGGTAAGGTCACTGTTTAATTGGATTCGCGTCTGGTTTTAGAGTGATCTTCATCATCCCCAAGTCACCAATGATCCCCTTTAAGTCCATGATTTTGGTCAAGAAAAAATCTTGATATTCGCAGAGTAACTTGGCGACCTTATCTACCATAGCATCATCCCAATAGTCCCCAAGCATCGCGTACTTCAACTCCACGTCTGTGCAAATTTTTACCTGCTTTGTTTTTAGTAGCGCAGTGATGTCGGGATCCTCAATTGATGATCCTCGAACTTCGCGAAACCCTTCAGTTTCTGGAATATTAATATTTTGGGGGTCATCATCATCCTCCTCTACTTGCATGTTATAACATTCTAGGGCACTACTTAACTGGGTTTCCCATGCTTGTTGAACTACTTGTCGCAGTTCCTATGGTATTTTGAAGATGGCGGCTTTTATGGCTTGCAGTGCATCATCAACAGTATCCGACCATCGGTCTTCAAATGTGAATGCTAACAAAAATCCATCACGCAAGATATCCCATTCGCTCATACCATGTCGAATTTCCCTCTCAGTATACCAATTCATGGGTATGACATCTAGGGCATGGTAGAATAAGTGTACCCATTCAGGTTGAGGTTCTTCCCCATAGGCCTTGGTCCATTTCGCTAGGTGCGTGCGCAGGTCATCTCGTCCATTGTATTTATATTCTCTTTGTAGTTGTTGTTTCCCAAATCGTAGGCACATAATCCTTCTATATGTATGCCAGTTTTCAAAATTTCCTTGATGTGTTCCCCACCAGCACGTAGGTGTTGTGCAGAGTGCCCACTTTAACGTATCGTACCGCTGTTGTTCTGGTACTGCACTTTCAAATTTGTTCAAAAATTCATCCACCACTGCCAATCCATCATATGTTGGCAGATCTTGGACCTGGGTTGTTACACAACGCAGTTATCTAATCATCATGTTGCAATTCAGCGTTGTCACTTCGTTCAAATGATTATGCCAACATTTGTCTTCTTCGTCTGAATATGTGGTGCAAGAACTCGCACAATCCCATGAGATCCTTCCACCTGCAATCAGATTCACCCAATCCTGATCTCGCGTAGTTATCTTGTAAATACAATCCAGCTCATCATCGCTTCGATCATCGCGTACTAGTTCAGTGTAATGTGCCCCCTCGGCTGGGTCTAGGGGAACTACTACGCATAGGGACTTTTTCTCGAAAATCATCCTCCACTTCTTCAGGTTAATGACTCCATTCATATCAGTGGCCCAATATATTCCTAGCAATGTGGGATAAGGATTGCTGTCATCGACAATCTCTATTACTTCAAAGCTTGTCTGTGTGCTCACACCTTCGATATCAACTGTTACCCCTGGCAACCTCCCCATGGGAAAAATATTCTGTTGGTTTGCCAATAGTAATTGATTAGGGGACCATTGTAACGTTGGCCTGCCCATACGTTCCCATGTTTGCTTTGGTAACACATTCACGTCCAATCTCATATCTAAGATAACCTGATCCATTTCATACTCACCAATCTGCGCAATCAACCTCAACTCCCTTCCAGTGTGCAATGCATGCTTTCCTAGTTTCCAGAATACATGCAATTCCCCTAACCCTGCGCACCTGGTGATCAATTCTTGTAGTCCCTTAACTACCTTATTGTCACATAGCATTTTCATGCATGTCTCCAAAAGGGTAGTAAGCATAGAAGGATCCATCCTTGGCTCTGGTGGATCCTTACTAGCTGAAGTGGAGGCCTCCATGAAGCTCTTCTTAGCTTCCACGAATGTCTCCTTTGCGCGTTCTAAGTCAAATTCAGGTCCCTTTGTGTTAGGATATTCCGACACATAGGAAATAGTTAAGTTCAACTTGGTCTAGTATAGAGTTAGGTAAAGTGTGTTTCTTTACCGTTGTACATTTTGTAACTTACAATCCGACGGTCATGATATGTAGTGATCCGACGGTTCATTCTCTCCTCGGTATTACCGACACTTGATCCGTGGCTTGACACCCGATTGGTCCATGAATTCTATTTAAAGCTCATGGAGGGTCATTTGTAGGTTCACCGTGCATGAGAGAAGCTTATGTAAATTTTCATTCTTTTATTAATAAATTGCCTGTAGTAGCCACGTTGGCGCAGGCCGTGGACTATTTCCCTCTCTAAGGGTTTTAACCACGTCAAAATACTGGTTTATTGATCTGTGATCTGTTTGTGAGCGACGTCCTTTTGGTGTTCTGTCTGAGGAACTTACCCTGTATATCCTACATGTTTAGAGTTGGTTGAAACAACTCCTAGGATGATGAGCTCGACCCCTAGAGGCAAGGGAATGGGTTGGCTTGCTATATTATGTAATTTCTCAATCATTTTCAGAGGTTGGAGAGGTTGGACTTTTGGGAAAAGCCTAGACTGTATTGTACATTGTATCTCTGCAATTTTGGCAAAGGAAAGACCAGGGTTTTGCAGCACTGTTTGGGATTCATGTGGCTTTATGTGTTGATGGTGTGCTTATTTCAGTATTTGTAAGTTGTTATGTGTATCATTTTCCTTCTCTCATCTTCTGCATTGACAAATGAAGTGTTAAGGTAGAATCCATAATTTGTTATGCTCTGCCTTTAAGTTTGTTTGATTTTCCATGTTTTCATCTGTTTAAGGAGAATCCTTGAAAGCTTCTTGCTCTCCTTAGCTCCTCACCAGTCTGATCTATCCATCTCTTCCACTTTGAAAGAATCAAGACAATTTCCTTCCTTTCCCCAATCGGACCTCTGCAAAAACTGTGTCTCATCCCTGCACCCAAAATTGCCTTTCCCTTAGATTCAATAAAACTCCAAAAAATCAATTTCAAACTCCTTATACTTCATACCTAGCCTAAAATTAATTACCAATTTAGTCATCTTGAGCCTCATTGATTACCTTTTTCTGAGACTGACCCGGAGAGAGCCCTCTCTTGTCCTCGTAGGGCTAGCTACGAGGTTGAACGTGGTTTGATGTAGCCTTGAGTTTTACCTTATTTCAGGCTAAGGTAAATTTGAGCGCTAACATAGTGGCGACCATACTGGGGAAGAACTGGTTTGCTTGTTAGTGTTATTTAATTTATAGCTACAGATGGAGTCTGAAGTCACGCCAGGTAGCCTTTGAATTTCACATTGCTCTGCGAGTGCATAGTAGATAAACGCTGCTTCAGTCGATCTCCGGTCTAGCTTGTAATCGTAACACTTAACTTATAAATTGCCCCAGTACATGTATCGAGTTCAGATCTGATTGTTGATGGTGGACAACGATCAGACACTGGCAAGGCTAAAATCATTCACCTGGCGACTCTAAATCATTTTCGAGATCAGATCCAAAGACTCCACTGGAGGATGATCCCGACCAGCAAAAACATGAAAGGACAACATGGACATATCATGTATTCAAGTTGGAATTTCATCCAAGACATTTTGTTCTTTGTCATAAATTATTTCTTCTCTTTTCCCAAGAATTTCAAGAAGGCTTTGCAAAGTATATTGTATTTGAGAAGAGATCCTCGGCCTGTAGTTGATTCTTTCCCTTTGAAGATTGTGAATACCAAATATTTGCATACCTTTGAGCTTGATCAAGACCTTTCTTCTAAATTTTGTGATGACCATCTTCAAATTGATGAGCCCCAAGAGACCAAGACTGATTCTATACCTACTGTACATACCCCTACACCTTGTAAAAATCTAGATGGGTATAAACCTCTTTTTTTACCTTCTATTCTTCATGCTTTCCCCAAAAACTATGATCTATACTTTCCGAGGTTTGATGGTGAATGTAAGAATGTAACCGCTGAGCAACATGTGCAGAATTTTGAGTGTTTTCTAGACCTTTTTGAAGTTGATAGCGAAGATGTTAGTATAAGGATGTTTGCTCTTTCTTTGCAAGCCAAAGTCAAGAGTTGGTTCAAAACCTTGCCTGATGCAAGCATTTCAGATTTCCAATAGTTTTTCAAAGTTTTTCTCGATAGGTGGATGATTGGACAAAACCTTTTCTTGATTATAGAAGAGTATAACCAGCTGAAAAGACTGCCAGTGGAGACAGTACAACAGTTTTCCGCCAGATTTAACCAAGTTTATTATTCGATCCCAATTGATATAAGGCCTCCTCCTAGATCTGCTCTCTTACACTATCCGGGTGCCTTTGATCCGGAAATGGAGTTTTAGCTGAGAGAAAGAAATATTGCAACACTTCACGAGATGCAAAACAAGGCAGTGAATGTAGAGGCTCATTTGCTGATCTTGAGGGCAAGGTTGAAGGAAGAAGAAAAGAAGAATATTTCAGAGAAGTTGACACTTTTAGAAGAAAAGCTTGATCTTTTCGTAAATGCAGTAGAAGAGATGGTGCGGAAAATGACTGTAAAAAATGAAAGTGACCATCAAGAACAAGCGGCTGACCCAAAAAAATTTGTTTCTGATCCCAGTTGTCATAGTGATTGTTTTATAGATCATTGTGAAGAAGAGAGAGCTGTTGATATGATGTGTATGTCTGATGATGAATTTCCTCAGTTTGATCAGTATGATGATGATTATGTTCTCCAAAAAGAAGCTAATCTTGCAAACAAATCAGCAGCTAGTTTGCACGAGGAGGAAGTTCACTTTCAGTAGCTCGAATATAGTGATCAACCAATGCATATCAGCTATGACAATGATGAGGAAAGTGCATCAAAGTTTGAAGTAAGTGAAGGATCTTTGCCTTTTCGTTTTGATTCGTTTTAGTTCATCGGAGATAACTACCATGCAATCAGAAATCAATTGTCAACAAGTCTTGATTTGAATCATCTTGAGAGCAATGAAAATTTCATTCAAGACTTCTCATATTTAGATTTTCAACCCCCGAAAGCCATTGATTGTCAAGTTGAAGCTGAAGACTTGTAAGTGGACACACATGATTTAATGATTCAAGGTGACTCCGTACCATTCTGTTTTGATTCATTTCAGTTTTTGAAGGGTATATTGCATAGTAAATATTCAAATGAACAGCCTATAACAAATCAACAATCTCTCAGTGTTAATGTTGAGGATGAGACAGATAACAAAATTCTTGAGCAGCCTGAAGCATCAGATTTGCAGCCACCAAATGAAATTGAAGGGCAGATTACAGATGAAGGTGTGGAAAATGAAATACATGATTTGATGATGCAGGAAGATTCTATACCCTTTTGTTTCGAAACATTTCAGTTTATAAGGCAGAATCTTTGTAAAATCTCTCAAGAAAAAGATGAACAGCTAGAAGGATGTCATACATTTTCAATGGATACATTACAGCAATCTTCTCAAGTTTTTGATGATCCTATTGCATGTGTGTTGGATGATGTTTGCTGTAAAAGTTTTCCTTCATTAGCTAACCATGTGCCGGAAAAGAATATTGATGATAATCTTCTTCAAAGGTCACCTTCATTCTCTTGTTTAACGGATTTTTCATTACAAAGCCCTCATCAAGGTTTGCAGTAATATGAGGAGATTGATGAAGGAGACTTTTGTTCTGTTTGTAATCAGCAACGGAGTTTGGCTTTTCATAAATTTCAGGATCCTTTTGATAGCTTGCTGCAATCAACAAAGAAACATAGCACAGATGTGAGGGAAGTCTTGATATGCAGCTATGATGATTACTTGGACCAGAGCTATGTTTATGAAGATCCTTTCGCAGTATTCTTGCAGTCATCCAGTCAATTTGTGCTTTGCAAGTTTATCAGCAGTCAGCTTGAGTTCAAATTTCCATGGGAGTTTCCTTTTGATTCTTTCCTTTTCCTGCGCATCAGAAAGCATGTGGGAAGAAATCAAATAGCAGCTAGGATGCTTACATGGTTACATTGGTTGTTCCATTTCACTTGATCAGGTGATGAATGAAAAAAATAGAGTAGGTTGTATTGAATAAGTTTCATATTGAGCATATTTCCAGTTTGTCAGTTGTGTTTAAGTATCGAGTCATTTCTTAGTTGAGTGAGAGTCAATTTGTGTCATCAAGTCATCAGTTTTCAGTCATGCATTTCAGTTTGTGTTTTTGACTCCATTGCCCAATGGATAAGGCGCTGGTCTGCTCTCCCAAAGATCTGTCGTTCTTGGTACCTCCAAGGAGCTACCATCCCCATTGGAGCCAATGTTAGTTTCATTCTTTGCAGCCTTCCTCCAGTGATCAAACATGCTCTTACAAGTGATTTTAAGGTGTCAAAATCAAATTTTGTCATTTCAGTGAGTCTTCAAGAAAAATTTGGTCACTAGGCATTAGGTGTAGGGTTTGTTTTCACTCCTTTCAAAGTTGTCCAAATGTTAGTCCATGTCACCATTCAGCTGAGTCTATCATCATTCAGAAGGTTGTTATCATCATGTCATGTTCCATTGGGTCATTTTACACCTTGTTCATGCCTCAGTTGCGCCTAGGCAAGGTCCATTTCCCTCTCCTAGGGTTTTGAAGGCAATTTCTCTGGAAAGGTAAAATCATTAGCAAAACTTGTATCGTGATGTTCATACACTTTCCCCTATAATTAATGTACCTTATTAATCACTTCCCATCACTGTGATCCCCCAATTTCCTCATTTTTTCTCAAACCCTAGTTTCTTGCCACAACTTGGCAACTTTCTAGGCTAGGCCTGTGTTTTGCTCTTTTCGACCCCTTCCCCTCACTCAATCTCTAAGATTCCACTTTCCCCTACTTCCTAAAATCCCTCCCTACTTCCAAAAATTTCCCCAAGAATTTAGAAGCCCCTTATCCCCTTCATTTCGCTTCATTTCGACAAAATCCCTTGTTTCACACATCGGGATAAGTTTCACTCAAAAGATTTTTCAGAGCAATCCAAGATGAATTTTGAAAAACGGAGAGAGGTTTGTGTCCATAATAGGCCAAGGATTCAAAACCTCCTTCACTTTTTACACAGGTGTCATGGTTTTAGAGAAATGTCAAAAATACAATCGCCTCGGGAGAATTGATGCACCTTTGCAATGACCTTGGGAAAATCAAGTTTTATCCTAGCTTGGTTGGCCAAATAACTTTCTTGATGAGTCAAAGGCTAGCTAGAGAAAAATATCTTTCCAATGAACTATCATGCACTCAATGTGGAGTTGAGGAAGGCATTTAAAATTTGACTGCAACAACACTCTTCCTTGAGGCAGCCTCATTCGGCACATTTTGACCAGTCTTGGGAGATTTGATTTTTGACAAGGCAAATGAACTCGAAATTGAAAAATTCTCATTGCGTTGGAAAGTAGACTCAAATACATTTCCAGAAAACTATCCTGCGCTTGATTTCAACACCAAGAAGGCCTCCAAAAGCCTCCTGAAAATGCACTATGTGGCGCAAAACCCATATAGAAGGCGTGCGACGCATTGGGTGCGCGTCGCGCACTGGGCTCAATTGGCCAGTGTAAATTTGTATGCACGCGGCGCATTGGGAGCGCGTGGCATGTTGGGCTGGTGCATGGAGAATACAACCAACAAGCCCAAAGACTTCATAATTTTGCTCCAAAATTGCCCAATATGCTTGGATCATCACGTACAAGTGGGTTGAGCTTCTCTCATAGCTTTTCATCCAAATTTTGATAGTTGTTTGATGGCATTTGTTGTATGTTGAATGTTTAAAGAAAACATAGTTGGTAAAATTTACAAATCCGTGAAGAAAGTTGCAACACATACTATGTCTATAAACTCATTCACAAAGGAAGTTGCAGAGAAGGCATATGATAAGGATTTGGAGGTGCGGTGATTTCAAAAGTACATTAATGATGCATTAATATGAAAAAACGGGTATGACTCTGAATTGGATACATCAATGTACCATTATGGAATTATATATGAAGAAGAAATAGTAAGTGGAAACATTTTCAGTTTGTCAAAACTCCATGGTTCTAAGCTTGGAGATCTCAAGGAAACAATCATGTATGAAGTGAAGTCTCTTCAAAAGGAAGCCAGGTCATGGTCTGTAGATGATGAAAGCAGCTCTTCAGATGATCAATATGCAAAGGCATTTTCTTGATATCATGTAACATATCACCTAATTTATTGGCATCATGGAGATTATGAAGGTAAAGATGAGAACAACCCTCATCTTATAAGCTTTGCATGGATTGTTTATGACAAGCTATTCCCAACCAAACAGACACCTTGTTTCAAAAACTATGGAGACGGATAGATTCATCATACGAACAAGACAATGATTCCATCAATGAACTGCATGCACCAGGAAGACACTGAAACAAAGTAAAATGCAAGATCGGCTCCGAATCTTGACCGAATCTTCTTTAGCTGAGCATGGCACTTGATGAGGCACCTTCAGCCTGAATTTCAAGGAATTTGGAGAAAAGTTTGTCATTTTGAAATTTTTGGCTTGCAAAACAGGGTTTTCAGCTCAACGCGTAGCGCGTCGACGCGTGCGCTTATGATTGGGACACATGATGGAGGAAAAATTTATAGTTTTGGATTTTTCATGGTAAGTTATGCATGCTCAACTATTGCCAAAGCATTTTATCAAGTTCTGGATGATCAAAAGGGCCAAAAACACCATGAAAATCACCTTTCTACCACCTTTTGCACCACAAGGAAGTACTTCGGGGAGAATGACATTTTGAGGGGGCAAATGAGCTCCAAATTGAGAAATTCCACTTGGGCTGGATATCAGACATCTAGTGCTTTCCAGCCAACTATTGTGAGCTTGATTTGGATGTCGGGAAGTGCCCCAGAAGAAGGCTGAAAGGTGCGCGGCGCATAGAGCTCAGCCATGTGGCGCATAGAGCTCAGCCGCGCAGCGCATAGAGATTTTTGGCCAATTTTTCATCTTTCAGCTCAGAAATTTGGCCAGTTTGACTAGTTTTGATTTGTGATGTAATTTTTGACTTCTCTTGATGTAATTGATTGAACATTATGTAATTTTGACACTTAGTTACTTTTTCTAGAAGATTCATTCACCAAAGAGTAAAAATTGAATGAATGAATTGGTTTCCTACCTTATAGAGGCAAGTTGTTTTGACTACCTAGATTGTAGTGCTTTGTTTAAAGTTGGTTGAAACAGCTCCTAGGATGATGAGCTTGACCCCTAGAGGCAAGGGAATGGGTTGGCTTGCCTATATTATGTAATTTCTCAATCATTTTCAGAGGTTGGAGAGGTTGGACTTTTGGGAAAAGCCTAGACTCTATTGTACATTGTATCTCTGCAATTTTTGGCAAAGGAAAGACCAGGGTTTTGCAGCACTGTTTGGGATTCATGTGGCTTTATGTGTTGATGGTGTGCTTATTTCCAGTATCTGTAAGTTGTTATGTGTATCATTTCCTTTCTCTCATCTTCTGCAATTGAAAAAATGAAGTGTTAAGGTAGAATCCATAATTTGTTATGCTCTGCCTTTAAGTTTGTTTGATTTTCCATGTTTTCATATGTTTAAGGAGAATCCTTGAAAGCTTCTTTCTCTCCTTAGCTCCTCGACAGTCTGATCTATCCATCTCTTTCACTTTTAAAGCATCAATACAATCGCCTTCCTTGCCCTAATCGGACCTCTGCAAAAACTGTGTCTCATCCTCGCACCCAAAATTGCCTTTCCCTTAGATTCAACAAAACTCCAAAAAATCAATTTCAAACTCCTTATACTTCATGCCTAGCCTAAAATTAATTACCAATTTAGTCATCTCAGGCCTCATTGATTAACTTTTTCTGAGATTGACCCGGAGAGAGCCCTCTCCTGTCCTCGTAGGGCTAGCTACGGGGCTGAGCGTGGTTTGATGTAGCCTTGAGTTTTACCTTATTTCAACCTAAGGTAAATTCGAGCGCTAACATAGTGGCGGCCATACTGGGGAAGAACTAGTTTTCTTGTTAGTGTTATTTGATTTATAGCTACAGACGGAGTCTGAAGTCACACCAGGTAGCCTTCGAACTGCACATTGCTCTGCGATTGCAGAGTAGATAAACGCTGCTTCAGTCGATCTCCTGTCTAGCTTGTAATCGTAACACTTAACTTATAAATTGGCCCAGTACATGTGTCGAGTTCAGATCTGATTGTTGATGGTGGACAACGATCAGACACTGGAAAGGCTGAAATCATTCACCTGGCAACTCTAAATCATTTTCGAGATCATATCCAAAGACTCCACTGGAGGATGATCCCGACCAGCAAAAACATGAAAGGACAACATGGACAGATCAGGTATTCAAGTTGGAATTTTGTCCAAGACATTTTGTTCTTTGCCATAAATTATTTCTTCTCTTTTCCCAAGAATGTCAAGAAGGCTTTGCAAAGTATACTGTATTTGAGAAGAGATCCTCGGCCTGCAGTTGATTCTTTCCCTTTGAATATTGTGAATACCAAAGATTTGCATACCTTTGAGCTCGATCAAGACCTTTCTTCTAAATTTTTTGATGACGATATTCTAATTGATGAGCCCCAAGAGACCAAGACTGATTCTATACCTGCTGTACATACCCCTACACCTTGTAAAAATCTAGATCAGATCCCAGATGCAGATGGTAGTTGATTGCTTTCGAGGCACCATTTTCAACAGGTGCGATGTTGTGTTGGCTAATGTGAAAGGCCAACTGACCAGGGCCAAAAACAGACAACTAAAGACTTTTGGATATGGTGCTATAGTTGTGAGTTTTGGTCTAGAAAGGATTCTGATGTTGATTCCGCAGCACCTCACTATCGGAGCTGGGCTTCCTCGAGAGCCCAACCTGATGCGATGGGTTGCAGTTATGGCCCGTCATCCTGATGAGGGGACCGAGGTCGTTCGGTTCAAACCTGAGTATTTCCAATGGTTGGAGAACCAGGTTTCTTCTATCCAGGACTTTCCTTATGCTGGGGTTGATTTTTGTGGGGACCCAGACACGGCTCTTCCGCCAGGAGAGAAATGGGATGACTCAGGTAAAATCATTTTCAACATTTTCCTAATTAATTTTTTTTTTGTTTTTATATCGTCCCAAAACTGATAATAAAAGTTTCAAATGCAGATGTGGGCCCTTGGCGACCAGCCGCTCTCCAGCCTTATGAGAGGAAACAACCAGTTGCACCGGCTCTAGCCCCACAGGACGAATCAGCAGAGACTTTGGCCGAGTTGGAGAGCCATCTAGAGCACCTGACAGGGGACATTCCAGAGACCAGCATAGATGAAATACCTCGTCGACTTTAGCACTATATGATTGGGGTCCCTGGACCTTTTAGGAGGTTGCTTTGTAAGGTGGCCCGTGCAGTGGTTTCGTATCGAGATCATCACCAGTGATGGGATGATCGCCTATTGTAGTCACATATGACATTTTTGCTTTTTGTATCATTTTTGCCGATCATAAGGTGTTTTTCAACCTATGATCGAAGACGATGTATATTTTTTGACACACTCTAACTATATATATATCATTTTACCGGCTTATCTTGTTAACATGTGTGATGAGATGTTTTTAAATTTACAATTATCTCAAATGTCTGTCTAATACTCGAGAAGCAATTGCATCTGCTAATGTATTTATAGACCTTGGAATATGCTGATATTCAATGTAATCAAACTCACGTTCCAAGAGACGCACTCTCAAAAACAACCTTAATAACACAGGATTTCTAATGGCATAAAATCTATTAAGCTGTAATACAACGAGTTCAGAATCTAACCTCACTATCAAACGTCGAATCCCAAATGAAATAGATTCAGACAATAACTCAATCGCTGCACTGTATTCTGCAATGTTGTTTGTTGTTTGACCGAGGCTCACCCCATGCATAGAAACTAACTCGTCAGAGGGCGAATAGATAACCCAAGCTGCAGAAGAGATATTCTGTGTACTACGACAAGCACCATCAGCGAATCCAATGTACGTTTGGAGAGGCATCGACATCTGAAATATCAAGAGTAAAACCAAGATAAGCCAGAATAATGATGAAAAAACACACTCTCTAAGCTAAGCACACTGTCTAGACTAATAAACACTCAAGCTAGAAAGAAGACCTAACTAGAAAGAAAAAATCTAACCTAACTAACGATTCTCCATACTCCGCACTTAAGCATAATACCTCTTCAGGTAAAGTCCATTTCTGGGTTTACCCAAAGAGTCCCCATCAAAATCAACTAGCTCATATGCCCCCTTTGCTAGCTTTCGCTTGACAATGTAGGGCCCATGCCACATAGGGACGAATTTCCAGCACCTAGTTTATCGTTGGCTTGATCATATAAAAGCACTAGGTCTCCTTCCGAAAAATTTCGAGGGGTCACATTTCTATCATACTGAGCTTTCATTCATTTCGCGCATGAGTCTCGATTGCCAATGCGGCATCGCGACGAGTCTCATTTAATTTAGCTAAGTACAATAAATGTGTTTCCTCTTCGGAGGTAGCTGGTAGTAATTCGATAGCCATCTTAAGTGATGGGATTTCGCATTCAATGGGTAACACTGCTTCTAAGCCATAAACTAGCTGAAAAGGAGTAAACCCTGTTGATGTTTTCACTGAGGTTCGGTATGCCCATAGTGCCGAAAATAACATGTTATGCCAATTTGACCGATGAATACCGATAATTTGTCGGACCATGAAAACTAGAACTTTATTGATTGACTCAACCAGACCGTTGGCTTGTGGATAATAAGGAGTTGAGCTATCATGACGCAAACCGAGTTGGTCTATAAGTTCTGTCATCATGACGTTTCGAAAATGATGTCCATGATCAGTAATGATTGCTTGTGGGACACCAAACCTAGCGATAATATGATTGAAAACGAAAATTTCCGCTGTTC